>LOJH01001679.1:29225-47100 GCA_001685095.1 Ellobius talpinus
CTGCCTCTGCCTCCTGAGTGCTGGGATTAAAGGTGTGCACCACCACCACCCGGCATGTAAGAGTAAGAGGATCTTAAAGTATTTACCTCAAGACCTTTCACTTAGAATAATAATTTTAAAGAGTAGTTAAGATTTTATTGAATATCTGATTTTATAGCATTTGTGTGATTATTCAAATTCAAAGGAAATTTTTATCTAATACTGAAGAAAACATGAATTGGGTTTAATCACCCTTGAAGGCCTTGTAAAGCTTCAAGATTAAAACTTCAGGATGTGAAAGCTGTCAGTTTCAAACAGTTCAGGTCACAAAAATCAAAAAGGAGGAAGCATATTTTGTTATATATGAAAGAGACGAAAGATTTGTGATTGCCACCTGTAGTGCATACATCTGGACAGCAGCCTGGGTTGAAAGGAAAGGCCATCATGGGGCAGGTAGCAGTGAGGGGCTCTTCACACAGAAAATGCTGTCTTCAAAGTGGTAAAGACAGTGGCTACAGAGGAAAATGTTAGTGTCACAGCATCTGTGACTTATTTTGGAGTGCCTCAGAAGATGAAAGACTTGCACAAAATAGCGACTCTGCTGATGGTGGAGGCAGGAGAGTATCCAACCTATTAATCAAACTAAAAAAAAAAAACAAACTTTTCTCCCCGCCCAAAACAGCATGAAAAAAAATTGGGGAAGAGGAATCAAACAGGAAAAAAAAGTATAGTTTTATACATTCATATTTGGGTTGGGGGATTATGGCTCAGTGATAGAGCCATTGCTTAGCATGTTGAAACCTTAGGCTCTATGCCCAGCAAAAGTGGGAGCAGTGGGGAAGTAGGGGGAGAAAAAAATAAGAGAGTGAGGAATCAAGGAAGCAAGACACTCATGTTCCTAGATTCTGTGCAAAACCCCTTGTTCAGGCAAGCAGTCTCCTTTAGGGGGCACCATTCTGGCTGACATTCAGAGCTCATAGGCACATGCTTCTGCTTTCTCACATGAAGAGCTCAGTCTTAATTTCAGGTGGTTCAGTCTTTAACAGAAAAGTCAGAGCTTCTTCATTTTGGAGCCTATCCAGCTTTCCGTCCAACTCTGAAACCAAGTTACAAAGAGCAAAGGCGATAAGTCTATCACTACAGTGCTTTAAAGAATGCTGGCACTAACCCTGCGGCAAAGGTCCTCTTCTACGCCTATCTCACTGCTGAATGTAGGGACCATCTCCCTGCCTTCCGTCCAGTACATCCCTCGCCTTCTGTCTGACACGATACACGTTTTACTTTGTCCTGGCTCCTTCTGCCTATGCCTTGCAAGAGAGGTGACATTGACAGATGTGCTGAACGGAGATAGTTTCTGCTCCCATTCCGAAATACAGGAAGCTACAGAAATGCTGCTGCAAGAGTTAGAGCGCCTGTGTAGCTGTGGCTGGCTCATGAGTTGCTGGCCGTTGGAAATCTGAGCAATATTGTTACTAGAAAGCTAGAAAAATTGGAGAAAAAATAATGAATAAGACTGAAAAACGGAGAGGAACAATATTTTCTACAATTTCACTACATGAAGATTTAACACTGTAAGAAACTAAAGGCATTAAATTTTTATGATATGCTTTTGTTGTTTTTGAGACAAGAACTCACTATGTAACCCTGGTTGGTCTGGAACTCTGTGTAGACCAAACTCACAGAGATCTGCCTGACTCAACCTCCCTCCCAAATGCTGGGATTAAAGGCATGTGCCACTATGCCCTGCCTTTTTGTGCTAAGTTTCAAAAGTAGCAGCTTAAAATATAACATGAAACAGAAACACTCCTCTAAATGGAAAAAATAAAAATTTCTCTGCACTAAGCTACATACAGAGGCAAACACTTACAGGCACAGGCGAAGGAGAGATCGATCTTGGAATGATCTTTTCCCGGTCCCGCTCCCGGGAGGGTCTCTCTGGCTTCTCGGGTTTAGGTTCAGTCACAATGGCCTTTAGCTGTTTGAGCTTTTCATCTTTGACCCAGAGTTTATTCTGCATCTCTAGCTGGGTGGCTGCCACCCGACGCTCCTACAGAGACCAATGGTAAATTACAGTCTGCTTTATCCCTCTGCATAAGCACACTGCACCACCAACTTTACTCCTGGAAAATGACAGTTTTGTACATCTTCCAGAGATTAACAAATACCAAAGCTCTGCCACAGCACAGAAATGCAAAATATTTAACCTAAGAAGAACACTCACACATTCCTTCTGCCATTTCATCGATGTTTCCGTCACCATGCCTTGCAACCTGGCTTCTAATCTGCGCTTGTCAGAAAACTGCCGCTGAAGCTTCTGATTCTGGCTCTCGAGCTCCTGCTGCAGATTGCGCTTATCTTCTTCATAGATTGTGGTTGTTTTCTCCAAAACCTCAATCTGCAAAGGGGACCACTGTGCTTAGCATCTGCTGTGAAAGCATCTCACCTAACTCTACAATAGTTCAATTGCTCACAAAAGCAAACTTGTGGAAACAGAGAGAGAGAGAGAGAGAGAGAGAGAGAGAGAGAGAGATCATTTTTGCCCTCACTATTTCACCTGAATCCTCATTTCCACTCCAGTTCAGAAAGAAGTTGCTCAAAAGTCCCTTGCAAGCCAGGTGCCTACATCTCAAGCTAAGCTCCACTCTGAACAGTAGAAACTAACACTCTTCCTCACTTCATGCCCTTCATAGGGACAGGCACATGTGCTGTTCTGAGAAGTAATGAATGGCCAGTACATAGGTGAAAGTGTGACCACAAACCTTGTACTCCAAAGTTTTGTTTTTCTTCTCCAGTCGTTCTATTTCCGATTTCTGCCCTGAGATCAATTTTTCTTTTTCATTTAGTTTTTCCTGGATGTAGTTTTCTTTATTTAGAAGAGAACTGTCAAATTCTTTTAATAAGGCTTTGAAGTTCATACCTGAAACAAAGCATACAGATTGTGCTCTTTAGTGTAGATACAAAACAAAACCAACTTTCATCGGCAGATACTCGGTAGAATGTAGCACTCTAGCAAATCCCCCCATGGCAAATGTAAGAAAGGCTGGGAATGCAGCGGTACGTGTCTCTTTATATATGCATGAGGCCCTGGGTTTGATACAAAAAGTGAAAAAAGATTAAAAACAAGTTTGGAAAGAAGCCAGGTATTTGATTCTCAAATCTATGAGATGCTTATATAAATATTTTGTAACCTCCCCCTAACGCTTAAAGTTTGCTTACAGATGCAAAAACAGTAATAATCCTGTGTTTGAGAATAGCTGAGCCTGGGCTGAAGACCCTGGCACCCTACTTTGTCACTCACAGAGACAGTCACTTCCGTGGACCAGATTTGTTCAATTGCTCTACACATTTCCAAACATTATTCACTTTCCCCTATACCATTGAGGTACAAATATTACAGAATGTAAATAACTTGCAAACAGGGGAACATTATAAAATACCATTTTGTGTCAATCACTATTAAAAATAAAATAGAGAGACACCCACTTTTTCCTTCTTATATTCTTTAAAAGTAAAATAGATCTGTTGAAAACAAAATCTTGCCATTCAAATTAAACACCTTGAGACCATTACAAAGGAAAAATAAGTCCTCCTTAAAGAGGTCTCACCAGATGGAGTCACTAAGACCTGTTTCTACCTCTGAAGTCACAGCAGCTAGCTAGAAGCAGCTCTACCCTCACATTGTTTGTTAAGCTCCTCTGTCATTAGTTGACGTAGGTGATGTCGTTTCTCCAAAGCTTCGATCAGCTTTGGAAGGGTCTCCTCATCATTGATATCCAAAAGCTTGGACGGAGGCAGTGGTGGGAAGCTCTGTAGAATCACTTCAGTCACCAAAGGTTCTGTATTGAATTTAAAATTATGAAAGAGCTTAAGTCTGATGCTGTGAGCAGAACCGCTGAACCAGTAACCACAGAATTTATTTTCCCCCCTCAGCATACTCACTTGGTGCTAGAATTACAGGTATGCTTCACTAATTCTAAGCATAGAATTTCTCAAAAATAAGACAAAACCAAGCAAACCTATTTTAGTTCAAAGTTTCTTTCATTTGGTTCTTGAGAAGGGTGTAAATAGATTTTTTAAAGTTTACAGAAAAACAAGCAAATGAATAATAATATAACACAAAATCATACCATCTCCAACTGGGCCGCCCCGAGGTAGGTTTCTGTATCGTCTCCCTGGTGTCAAGCCACATATCACCTTGTCTACTGGTCTTGCTACTTCAACTTCTTGAGTTACTTCAGCAAATCTCATGACTTGCTAAAAATACAAAGCAGAGTCTGGAAAAAGTAAGCCTACTCAAGTCCTCCTTTATGGATGGCTAAATGGTTCATTTGCATATCACTAACCCTGTGTCAATCTACAAAATGTGCAGTTTGCCATCCCCCATCCCCGCAGACAGGATTTCTCGGTAGCTTTGAAGCCTGTCCTGGAACTCACTCAATAGACCAGCAGGCTGGCCTCAAACTCAGAGATCTGCCTGTCTCTGCCTCCTGAGTGCTGGGATTAAAAGCGTGCACCACCACCACCCAGCCAGTGTGCCATTCTTCAGGTAACTGTTTTCCCTAGAGAAACCCAACAGTATAGGAGAAATATCCTTAAATTACCAAGCTTTCTTCATAGTCTTCAGCCTTTGGATTTACACACACAATCATCCGCACCTTCCCTTCCCCATCAAAGTAGTTCTTGAACAAATGAGTTAGCTTTGAATCTCGATATGGAACCATCTATAAAGACATTTGAAAGTTAAAAATATTAGACAAATAAAATGCACGATTAAACCACAAAGCAGTTGGCGAGGACTGCTGTGTACCTTGTTAGTTCCATATGTCTGGTTCTCTCTCAGGACTTCCATGCATGTTCTTAGTGTCATTAGTGACTGATTAATGTTACCTGAGAGGAAGTCAGATACAGAGGACATTTGAAAACAGTAACTATAATACATCCATTTGTCTATAACACAGCTTCATTTAGCTGCTGGGAAATTATATAGAGAGCTGTCCATGTAATGTCCCACCATACTTTCAACAGTATTAATCTTATTAGCTTCAATAACCATCTTTCAGCAACTCCATTAAAAAGACTCTCCAAATACAATATTACTCTTCTTAATAAAATAAATAAATCTTAATAGAGAGAATTTATTCTTTGATTCTGAGTGTTTTGCCTGCATATATGTAAATATACTTCTTGTACTTGGTGCTCACAAAGGCCAGAAGAGGGCATAAGATCCACTGGAACCAGAGTTACAGACAGTAGTGAACTGCCATGTGGATATTAAAAAGTGAACCCAGGTCATCTAGAAGAGGAACAAGTACTTTTTAGCTTTCTGATTTTTTGAGACAAGGTTTCTCTGTGTCCTAGAACTTGCTTTGTATACCAGGCTGACCTCAAACTCACAGATATCCACCTGCCTCTGCCTCCCAGGTGCTGGGATTAGAGGTGCATGACACCACACCTGTCCATCAGTGAAGCTCAACTGCTGATCCATCTCTCTAGCCTGGGAATACAACATGACACTTAATTTTCTGGTGGTGGAGAATGGCCTGCATAGGTTTGACTGCTTGATCTCCAATTGGTGTAACTATTTGGGAAGGAATAGGAGGTGTGACCTTGCTGGTGGGAAGTATTTCACTAGGGGTGGCCTTAAGGTCTCAAAAGCGTAAGCCTCTCTCTTTCTACCTCATGGTCGTGAGTCATCTAACCCACAGCTGCTCTAGAGTTAGTGCTGAGCTACTGCTCCAGCACCACGCCTCCTGTTGCCTTTCTCCCTGCTGTCATGGTTGTGGACTAACCCCCTAAAACTGTAAGCAAGCCCCCAACTAAGTGTTTCCTTTGATAAGTTGCCTTGGTCGTGGTGTCTCTTCAAAGCAATAGAACAGTTAAGTTTTTTCGAAAGCCTAAATTATGACATGGATAGACAATCTCATTAATTTGGCTTGTTTCCTTTTTTTGTAAAGGGATGGTGATGCTGAAGACTGAACTCAGGTGCCTCATACACGGGAGGCCAGCCATATCCCAAGTAACCATTTCAGACTACAGTGGGAAAGGGACAGAAGTCCCTCCTATACCTAGAAGTGACATGTTTCAACAGTAAAATGTCTTAGGTGCCAACAAACTCTGTCCCTCTACATCTCAACAGGATTTCTTAGTCATCTTGCTTTTTATTTCCTGATGTATCTCATTTGGGTTTCTGAACCAGGACAAGGCTCATATATTAATCACGCCTCTAAAAATTCAGGTCTCAATTGGACCTCCAAATGTTTAAGAACTGTCCATCTTGGAACATTGACTAAGACCTCTTAACTCCATCATGCCTATCAGATATATCATTTAGCTATTTAAGATGATATACTCCTGTAATCCCAGCACTCAGAAGACTGAGGCAGGATAACCACAAGGGCCTGCAAGTGTTACCTTCTGACATTTATTGCACACTGAGGTACACACACATGCCAGGGAAAAAAAAGCCAATTTAAAGGCTAAGTTTAATAGTCAATGTTATTTCACGGATTAAGCAGAAACCACCCATTGATAAATATAAATTGTCATTCTAAGACGTTAAAGGTTACAGCCATAAGTAAGTACAGCACTGCACTCACCAGCTTCACGTAATCTGTTCCCTTCTGCTTTAGTACGGTTGGTTCTTTCACTTCCAGCAAGATCTACCAGAGACAACTGGCTTATGGTAATTTGTTCTTTTTCCTGCGAGGGATAAAGCCAACAATCTATACTGCACTACAATGTTCTTTAAGATCCAGTTAACATGGTATTAAGTCATACTGGACACTATATGTGCACAATACAAACACCCAGAATGGCAGAGGATGCATGATACAGAAGTGTTTGACACTGTCTGCTACCCGGCTGTCCTTCTTAGAGCAGACATTAGGTGACTCCTTGAGAATAGGAACTCTGTTCCATTCTGCTATAACCACGTGTTTAGTATTCCAGGACTAGGCATATTGAGCTGTCTTCAGAAACACACACACACCCCCCCAAAAAAAAGAAAGAAAGCATATTTAAAACATAATTTCACGGTACTCTAACTTATACAAAGAAGTGAAAGTCAGGGTAGACAGATGCTCAAGGGTTAAGAGCACTGGCTCCTCTTGAAGAGGTCCCAAGTTCCAGGAGAGGCCTCCAGTTTCAGGAGATCTGATGCCTTCTTGTGGCCTCCAAAAGCACCAGGCTCCCACACTGCGATGCACAGACATAGATGCAGGCAAAACACTCATACACATTATATAAAAATAAATCTTTAAGAAAGCAAAGCCAAGAAGCACTGAGGAGTATTATGTTATTAGCAGTAATTCACATCCCTAGCACCAGAAGACCAATTCACAGGAAATCAGGGGGAAGACTTGTTGGTGGCCATTTTCTGACTAACATTTATTGAGTACTGACTATAATTCAAGCAGTGGCTGAGAAACTTCACACTGCTTCCCTTAGTTCTCAGAACCTTATGTATGAGAAGGCTCTCTTACAATCACGTCAGATAGCGGGAGAATAGGCAGGAATCAGAATTCAAATCCTAATGGACCTCAGTACTTTTCAGCCAGCCTGGACACAGCCATATTAAACAGTTAAAGTCATAACCAGTGAAGCAAGACTTTAGTCTTAGCAGGGGAGGCTGAAGCAGGGAATCTGAGCTCTAGGCTATATAGCGAGATTCTGTTGCAAAAGAACAAAAACAAATCCAGGTATAGTGGCATGTGCCTATTAATACAGGCTGGTGGGAGGCAAGACAGGTGAACCCGTTGTCCTTTTTTAATGGTTGCTGCCTTTTAAGCTACAGCTATCCTAGTCAGCAACTGCAACTTCACAGCTACAAGCAGCGGCTAGGTCAGAAGAGCCACAGTCTGAGGAAATTCTGTTCCTTCAGACATCAGCTCTTTCAAAACTACTAAGAGAACTTACCTAAATCTCTGTCCTGCTAAAGAACTCAAGATTCAAAGGTTGAGGTGGAATCCTGCTTCCAGAGAGGCTGAATAGCAAACTCACCTAGTTCACTTCCTCACATCTCCCAAGAAGTCCTTGCCCTTCTCACCCCTCCTTATAAACCCTTCTCCACCTGCCTCCTCCCTGCAACTTCCTGTCAGCTAGTTGCTGACACATTCTCTGGATCACAGGTGAATTTTACTTAATTAAATACGTCTTTGTATCATTAAACAAATGTTCCAAGAGTAACACACCTAAAATAATATTTTACAACATATCCCCGAGTCTGGGGTCAGCTTTGCCTGTATAGAGAGACAAGAAACAAACAAAAGAGGCCATGGTTTTGAAAACTAGCAAGGAGAAGTATGGGGAAAGCTTGGGGGAGAGAAAGGGGAAGAGAGAAACGATATAATTACATTATAATGTCAGAAATAAAAGAGAAAACAAACAAATGTTCAGGGTCATCCCGGGCTCAGGAGACCCTGTCCCTAAAACGACGCAGCACGTCCACACAGAGTCTGAAAGCTTTGCAGAGCCTCTTCATGACACAGCAAACTGCACGTGCCACACATGCTATGTGTGGATCTAGGATCCACTAGGATCTATCTCATAGTTATACAGGGATTAACTCTAGAGCAACCTGCATCACCAAGGCAGCCTCTAATTTAGGCCATCTTCCAAAACCTTAGGACTGAAATAAAGACAAGATTCACATACAAACATACCTGTAAGACATTATCTCCATCAGCATCAAGGGGAGCCTGGACGAGCTTAATGCTGAACACACTATGTGACCGGCTGGATTCTCTATTCAAATGAGTGTTTGCAATACGTCTTTTTTTCTGACCTATGATGACAGAGAAATCATGGATTATACCTGAACTCAACCATCTATTAAACCTGCTTTCCAATTAATCCAAAGGGACTGCTGTTCAATTACAGCAACAAATCTGAGGATTAAGGCCATTAGTTCACATTTTTCAAATTCTAGTTGTTTCTAACCTCTCCAAAAAACCTCAAAAGCCTCTTCCGTAGATTTCACTTCCACTTCTGTACATCCTGCAACATACATATTGTGGTTCTTATCTTCTCGGAGTATTTTAGATTGTGGGAGTCTGTGGGCAAGAAATAAATGGTTAGTTTCCTAAATGAGATACAATTGTCTTCCGCTAAAACTAAGGTTAAAGTGCCAAGCAACACAATATCTCCCCTTTCACCTTAACACCACTAACAGAACCCAAGCCTCATGCATGCTAGCCAAGGGCTCCACCACTGAGCACATCCCCAGCTTTTCTTAAATTTATTGCTTGGCTCTAAAAGCTGGAAAGTCCATGAGTGCAGTGCTGACACCCAGTGAGGGCCTTCTTGTGGTGTTATGATAGAGGTACCACATGGTGAGACAGAACGAGTATGCTCCCATGACATCCTTTCTTTAATGGACAGAAATTTACACAAGATCCCTAAAGAAATGGTAGGCTTAAAAAACAAAACATGATTATACAGTCAAGATTAGTTGTAAAGCAGAAACCAATGCTGTTTTTAAAGTTTGCTCTAAGCCACCCTAAAAAGCACACAAAACAACAGACAGTTAAGACTACAACAGTACTATAGCACAGCACTATCGTATACAGCACAGGTTACACGTCACAATCTAGCACTTCCCTCATTTACAAGATCAGCATAGTCAACTGGTTCTGACCTATAAAGCAATGCAGAAAACGAATTCAGAAAGGACTTAGGATATGCCCAGAGTGTCAACCCTGCAAAGTGGCTTGGTAAGTTTTAGTTTGCAGTTGGTTAAGGTTAGGTAAGGGTGCTTGCATGTTCTGTTTTAGTTAATTTTTTTTAATAATGTTTCCATTTTACATGTATGGGTGTTTTGCTTGTATATAAATGTGTGTGTCACATGTGTGCCTACCACCCACAGAAACTAGAAGAGGGCATTAGATCTCCTGAAACTGAAGTTACAGACCATTGTGAGCCACCAGATGGTTGCTGAGAATCAAACACAGGCTCTCTGGAAGAGCAGCCGGTGCTCTTAACCACTGAGTTATCTCTCCAGACCCATGTTTTAATTTTATTTATCTGGAATTGAATGTGTGGAGGTCAGAGGACAACAAGAAGTCAGTTCTTCCCTTCCGCCATGTGGGTTCCAGGGATTGAGCTCAGGTTGTCAGACTTGGCAGCAAGCAAGCACCTTTACCTGCTGAGCCATCTCACAGCCCATTTTGTGAATGGTAAGGATGAAGACATTTACCAGCTACCATCACTGATAATCAAGGGACGATTTTCTAAGAAAGGAGGGTTAGAGGTAGCAGCCTGCCCACTGCTAAGGAAAAGCAAACTACTTACAAACATGCCAAATATGCCCCCCACTAGTGTTAACTACACCCTTCTTAAGAAGGGCCAGTGTCACCACATACACAGACTCTGCGTTCCTCATAGGTGTACTGCAGCCGTTCCACCTAGTGAAGGAATAAGGCAGACATTACTGTTCCAGAGCAGTCATCCTGCGGCAGCATTTCAGTCAGACTAGTGACAGTGACAGATTTTAAAACCCTCTACCTGCGAGATTCCTTCACTGTTAAAAACTAATAAAAACCCTTCAGAAAAGGAGAGGTAACACTATCCTCACATTAAATCCACAATCAGCGCAAAACAGGCTCCCTCCTAAGTGTGTGCGATAGATACTCTAGGAAGGCACTGTTTCCTTTGTATGACTAAAACCAGACAGTATCACTTGAAACAATATCACTTGGAACAAGCCAAACAAACTGCAAACAAGAGAGACATAAAAACAATTAGTAGTGTTGGGCACAGTGAGGCACGCCCTTAATCTCAGCACTTGGGAGGCAGAGCCAGGTGGATCTCTGTGAGTTCCAGACCAGCTTGGTTGACATAGTGCGAGACTTAATTAAAAAAAAAAAAAAANAGCTGCCAGGTGGTGGTGAAGCACACCTTTAATCCCAGCACTCAGGAGGCAGAGCCAGGTAGATCTCTGCCGAGTTCCAGGACAGCCAGGGCTACAGAGAAACCCTGTCTTGAAAAAGCAAAAAAGTTAATTGGTAGCAATAAATAAACAGAAGTTTAGGTAAAACAGGTACACAAAACTGGAATTGCAACAAAGGACAGTTTAAAATGCACATGAAAATATTTGCTCAAGTGGGAAAGTAATTAACATAAAAGGCACTGCCTCTAAGATAGTACTCTTGCTCCTCTCTCTAGCTCAACCCAGATACTTCTTTCTCTTAATTCCAACAGTCCAAAGACAGACAGGTAACTCCAAAAAGAAGCCCCTTTGTACAGTTTGCATTGGAAGCTGGGTTTGGTAGTGCAGTGCACACTGCTACCCCAGCACTGAGAGGCTGATGGAGGATCACATGCAATTGGAGGCCAGCCTGTGTAATGCAGTCACTGCCTCAAAAACAAAACAGTTCTCATCTAAAGAATGGCTGAGTAAAGCAAAAGACTTAAGACCTTCAGATTTCATTTACCTACCAACTTTATTTTACAAAATCATTAGTAATTCCTTGAACTTTTCATATTAGTGAACACACTGATTTAAGTGGACATAGGTCTGTTCACAGTTTAATGGTTTTCTAAATCTAGCTATTTCCACATGTCCCTGTACACATACACACAAATGTTAAGACAAAGGTCTTCGTATTATTTATGTTTTAATTGGCTGTGATGAACACAGTATGCAAGACCAGCCTTCAGCTAAAGAACAAAAACACCCACTCAAGAACAGACATAAGATTTGTAAATCTACTTTGGCACAAAGAGAGGTACTGTTTTAAAGCTACAAGGTAACTGGTCTTCAGATTCTTTAAGACAAGACCCGCAGATAACTAAGGAGTAGAATTTTACCTCTCAGAATGACAATGCAATGTGGCTTTACACTAATCTGCAATAGATGAAAAAAGAATCACTTGTACAGACAAGGACCCACTCTACAGAGAACACCAAGACACAGACAGCCAAAGAGGCTGCAAAACCTCCAGCACTGTCAGGGTGTTGAAAGATGCCCCCCAATACTGTCTATAAAATCGAGATTTGTCTCAAACCCAAGGCTGTTTTCAAAAGCAATTTTCAAGATGGATCTTCAGGTCACTATGCTTTAACCTGCTAGATTCCTAATACAGCTACAATCTAGTTAAAAGTATTCACTGAGCATGACTATGATTTCTGTGCATTCTAAAAACAAATGTTAAGCATTATTCCCCATTTATACTTGAAGAAACCAGGCATTGCCGCGTTACCTGAAGAGACTATCTTTATTACTTACTTGGGCTTTATGGGATCAAGCTGTACCTCTTCCAATAGATCATATATGTAATTGTTATAGATTTCAATGTAAGAGACAAAAACACCATAGACACTGTCTTCATCAATTTCTTCTGCTTTGCAGAATTCTTGTACATTTATCATATCTGCAAACTCTGGATCTGCTTGCCGCCTAAAACAAGAAACGGAACCCTCAAAGTCAGATTTTACCCACTGTGAGTTAATATAAAAATAGATACCTGTGTCGGCTGGTTTTATGTCAGCTTTACAAGCTGGATGGAGTCTTTGGGAAAGGGGGCTTTCAACTGAGAAAATACCTGCATGAGGCTGGCCAAAAGGCAAATCTAGCATTTTCTTGATTAATGACGTGGGAGGGCCCAGCCCTCTGTAGGTAGTACCAACCTTGGGCAGGTGGTCCTGGGCTGTATAAGAGCTAAGCTAAACAAGCCATGGGAAGTAAACCAGTTTACAGCATTCTTCCATGGCTTCTGCACCAGCTTCTGCTTGAGTTCCTGTCCTGACTTCCCTCAGTGATAGACTGTTACTTGGAAGTAAAAGATGAAATAAATCCTTTCCTCTACCAAGCAGCTTCGCTTATGGTATTTTATCACAGCAATAGAAACCTAACTGAATTGCTGGGCGTGATATACGCCTTTGATCTTAGCCTGGTTTACACAAAGTTTGGTCCAGGCCAGCCAAGGCTATTACACAGAGAAATCCTATCTCAAAAAAGAAGAAAAAAGAAAAGAAACCTAACTGAAATGATACCAGAGTGAAAAAACTACTCAAATGTTCTGCCACTTAAAACTGAAATCATAAAGCAAATTTATTCAGATTCAAGGTGG
Organism: Ellobius talpinus; assembly: GCA_001685095.1. NCBI lineage: Eukaryota > Metazoa > Chordata > Mammalia > Rodentia > Cricetidae > Ellobius > Ellobius talpinus. Next base: position 42,272 of record LOJH01001679.1, read on the forward strand.
GTCAAGGACAGACAGCCAAGCCCTGAGATTCGTGGCTGTAGCACAGGCACTCACCTTCCCCAACTCACAGAAGGAAGTATCCTCTGGAAATCAGACAAAATACCAGAGCAGTTAAAAAATGCCTCAACCCTGACCTCACAAGTCAACTGTAAAACTAACTTCTCTAATTTGTATTCACTTTACCCAGATTTACAGAAACTGCAGGACAGAATTCCACCCACTCTGAGTCAGTGCAACATGAAGTTACTCACTTGTTAGAAGGGGTCTTTGGAATGGGCATAGCTTCTCTTTTCTGCCGCTCCAATAATGCATCAACCTCACACTGTATTTCCATGCTGTTCCTATCGTTAGACTTAAAAACCTAAAACAGGGCAAAAAAGACTTTTGAAAAGAATTTTACTTAATTTAAGGAACAGCAACTTTTTTTTCGAGACAGGGTTTCTTTCAGTAGCTTTGGAGCCTGTCCTGGAACTTGTTCTGTAGACCAGGCTGGCCTTGAACTCACAGAGATCCGCCTGCCTCTGCCTCCTGAGTGCTCGGGATTAAAGGCATTCACCACCACCAGCTGTGGTACAGCAACATTTAAAAACAGAAAGCATTTTACATTTAAACTTTGGGGAACAGGCAGAGTTGCTGGCCTGCAACTCTTGGTTCTCTTCTACCGTCCAAGTGCTGGCACCATAGGCATACCCACCATGCCCACCACATCTGAACATATATAAGAATCAAAGGAGTTCCAGTGCTATGGTTCTTCCTCAGTATCACTGTATCTATAGATGTCTTAGTCCTGTATCTACAGTCACAACCCAAAGGAGTCACCATATCCAGAAATGTCTTAGTCCTGTATCTGCTGTGATAGTCACAGCCCAAAGGAATTGTACTTACGTAACGTTTTGCTTGAAATGACCCTATGCTGTTAAAGATCATATTCAAGCAACGAGGAAGCAGGCCTCCATAACCCGGAGACCCTGTCATTGTGTGTGTTTTTCCACTTCCCGTCACACCGTATGTAAACAAAAGACCTACAATGTAGCAACAACAAGGAGTTATAGTCTTAAAGTTCCACATAACATTTCATTGTATTTAAAACACTTAACCCCAAAACTGGGCATCACTCTAATGAGTTAAATTTGAATTCAATGTCAAACCAAATAAATAAACAGTAAAAAATTTTATTACAAGATTAAATGGAAAAATCAACTAAACTCCAAGATCCATACCATTTTTGCCGTGAATGAGGTCATCTACCAACGGACTAGCCACAACATCAAAGAGTTCCTTCTGAGTTGTATGAATGCCAAATACCTGCTTAAATGAATACTGTGTCTGTGGAGAGAAGAAAAAGAATAAACATGGAATTCTACAAGACTAGAAATATATCTGTCCTATGCTTGAATGTTTCTGTTGTGAGCTTTCAAATCCAGACATGTAAAGAAAAAACAAAAATGATCTTTAAGCTTGGAGCCTTCAGTAGTCACAACATACATAAATCACAGCTGTCCTAACAAATATACTGAGCAGCGTGAAGAAAAGTCAAGTCCACTAATGCTGCATAGATTAAGTGAACTTTTACGCCTAGTGCTACAGAGGCTGAGGCAGAAGTTTGCCATGAGTTGGGTGGCAGTCTGGGCTACACAGAATTATAGGCCAGACTGGGCTATCGTTGAGATCCTGTTAACAAAGCAAAAACACAAGGTAATGATCTATAATCTTAAATTTATGTTGGGCGGTGGTAGCATGCACCTTAATCCCAAGACTGGGGAGGCAAAGGCAGGCAGATCTCTGTGAGTTTGAGACCAGCCTGGTCTACAGAGTGAGTTCCAAGACAGCCAGGGCTAAACAGAGAAACCCTGTATCCACATCCCCCACCCCAAATTAAATTTATTAAAAATTTTAAGTGTTATGGTTTTCTATTTGTTGTTCTTTTCTTTTGAGTATGTTTGTAGGAAAGAGTCTGTATGTATTAATGGTTGGCCTAGAACTTATAATGTAGACACCAGGCTGGCCTTCAATTTTCAATGATAGTAGCGGCTGCCTCTGCTACTATCACAAGCATGCACCACCACCCCTGCCTACTGCTTTCTACTTTTTTCTTTATGAAGGTATATTTAAAGTAGCAAGGACCAACAAGATGGCTCAGCAGGTAAAAACACTTGCTATCAAGCCTGAGAACCTGGGTTCAATCCCTGAAACCCAAATAGTGAAAGGAGAAAACTGTCTCCTACAGGTCATCCTCTGACCTCACAAGTACAGGTACAACAGACAAGCAAAAATAACAAATATAAAAAGACACTGTAAATAAAGACAGCAAAATACCAAGATTACAGCATTTTAAAAACTAGAAATGAGTTACAAACATAATTTTATCTGAATTCTTTTATAAAATAAATGCTACTTTGACAGTGTATGCACACACATAACTTTAAGACAATCTCATATAACCCAAAGTAGTCTCAAATTCCCTAAGCAACCAAGAATGAATTTGAATTTCCAATCCTCCTGCCTCTACCTCCAGAGTGCTGAAATTATATGCCACCATTACAGTGGGAGACTGGTTTCCATGGTGGATCTGAACCAAAGTCCACTATTGAAATGGCATGGCATTTGCCATTTAATATACTTTAAACCATCCTAGGTTGCCATTATACTAATACAATGGTTATTCTTTTGTGTTACATAGAGAATGACAAAGAAATACCTGTCTATACTCAGATTTTTTCCTGAAGGCATAGGGGTGCAGTAGGATGTCCCTCACATTTGCGAGGCAAGTACTCTACCAATGAGCTAAATCTACAGCGCATTTCTGAAGATTTTCAACCCCTAGTTAAATCCCTGGATGTGGGACTATAGATGATGAAAGCAAAGACATAGACATATGTAGACATACACACAGACATATGTAGACATACACACAGACATGTAGACATACAGACATGTAGACATACACACAGACATGTAGACATACACACATAGATACATGTAGATACACACACATAGACATATGTAAGACATACACACATAGACATGTAGACATACACACAGATATATGTAGACATACACACATATAAAAGATATGGCTATTCTTATTTTAACTGTACAAGTGCTTGTCTTTATGTATGCATGTACTATATGTGTGTGCCTGGTGCCCATGAAGGCCAGATGAAGGCATCTGATCCCATGAAGCCAGAGCTAAAGGAAGTTGAGTCACCATATGGGTGCTGGGAACCAACCCAAGTCCTCTGAAAGAGTAGCAAGTGTTCTTAACAGAGGAGACATCTCTCCAGGCCCCCAAACTACTATTTTATAAATGATAAATAAGACGAAATACCTACTTCAGGGGCTGGAAAGATGGCTCAGCAGTGTTTACAACTTCAATTCAATATGTGGCTCACAACTGTTTATAACTTCAATTCCAGGAGATCTGATGCCTTCCTCTGACATCCACGAACACCAGACCCATATGTGGTATACATCACATACATTCATGGAGGCAAAACACTCATAGACATGAAACTAAAAATCTAGCCGGGCAGTGGTGGCACACGCCTTTAATCCCAACACACAGAAGGCAGAGACAGGCAGATCTCTGTGAAGTCAAGGCCAGCCTGGTCTACAGAATGAGTTCCAGGATTGGCCCCAAAACTACAGAGAAATACTGTCTCAAAAAAAAAAAAGGAAAAAGAAAAACGTTTAAAACACATACTTCAGCTAGGCTAACTTTTGCCTTTGTGAGGTTTTAGGTTTTAATTCTCAATGTACTTCAGAACAAAGACTGTAGAATGGCAAGGATATGTAGGATGGTGCCAAGGAGAACAGATGCCCTCCTCTTCGTCAAGAACACCTCCTCCTTTGACGTAATGAAAACAGATGCAAGAAGGTACCTGCTCAAGCTCCTGAACAATGCTCTCCGAGTACTCAATTTCCACCAAACCTTGTGTTTGTATGTACTTTAAATTCATTTGTACAAACTTGAAATTCAGTAAGTCAGTACTCAACTCCCATTATATCCTCAAAGACCTGCTCTGCTCCGCCAACCTTCCTGACCATGCACTCTTGCTTAATCCAAATGTACTCTTCTGACAATCTGGACCGAAAGGCACACATTGTCTGGCGCTTTCATGAAGAACAGGAAAGAGACAGCGAACACAAGCACAGACATGTATCTCAAGATGTTTCAGTTCAATAAGGGACCACATGGTGGTCCTCTAAGATTACAAAGGTGATAAATTCCCAGTGCCTAAAGGAATGAAAGCTCACCATATTACTCCAGGAGATGCTGACGCTAGTGTGAACAAGCCTGTCTGGATAGGTACAGATGCACTGTGGTACAACTGCCTACTGTATTCCACACAGAAGTCCTGTGTGCCACTGGAGTCTAAGAGCGCTACTCTGGATAGCCTCTGTCTATTATGGCAATCTAGCATTTGTAAGCACACTTGGTCATGTTCACAAAATGGTGAAACTGCCCAATGACCTCAGAAGACACCGTCATCTTTAAACAAAGCACAGCTATCAATAAATCAATATAGTGTTATAAAGCAGGCACACTGAATGAAGACCAAAGAGTGAAGTGTTGTTTCTGTTGGAGTAGTATGAACACCGTGAGGGAGTAAGATTTAAGCTAAAATTCAAGATGAGGAGGCATCCAGGTTATAAGAGAGAAGTCTAGGTTAAGCCAGAGTGGCTGGTAAGCATGATGCTGGCTTAAAGACGATCTCCAAAGACTAGATGAGTACTGAAAGATAAGGGTAGGGCCAGGCAGTGGTGGCGCACGTCTTTAACCCCAGCACTCAGGAGGCAGAGGCAGGCAGATCTCTGTGAGTTCGAGG
>LOJH01001680.1:14757-33050 GCA_001685095.1 Ellobius talpinus
CACACACACACACACACACACACACACACACACACCAGGCCACATCCCACAACCAGCCTGTGCTAGCATCAGGCCCACTTTGCAGAGGAGGACATCGAGTGTGAAGCTAGGCAAGGAGGACCCACAACCTCAGCCAGAGGAAAGTGGACCAGCTTCAGGAAGCAGGACAGGGTGGGGATGGGGCAGAAATCTATGGTGTGTTTGAAGTACAGCATTATCCAGCTTCCCCCTCTGCTGAGACCCTGAGCCAACTACACAGCCCGAGAGGAAGTGTTCAGGGCCTGGGATGCCAATATGCCAATATGTAGGGCCAGGACCTGGAATAAGATCTTCTGCCTGCTCTCATGTTTTTTGTCCACATAGGGAGCAGGTCTCTAGGCCAGTTCTGTGGCCTTTCTCAACAGTGTTCTGACAGTTTAAAAGACCTGGGTTCAAAACCAGCTCCATCCTCTCCCTGTGTGTGAGCTGCTAGAAGCTGCTGCTTCTGACCTTACATTCCCCGGTCACATAATAAATAAAGCAACGACGCTAATGTCTGGGCTGCACAAAGGACCCTGGGTGTAGGAGTCTCACAGTCACCTGGCCTGTGTAGGGACTGGATGGCAGTCTGTGTGTGGTGTGTTTCAAATCTCACGCCCCACTGAATTTCTGAACAGAGGTCTACCCAGTTCCCATGGTGTTTCAAAGGCTAGCAATTCTGATTTCCCCAGAAGTGTACAGCCCTCCCACCCTTTCCTGCAGCCTCTGGGGACTGACCCACTCTCTGCAGTCAGCTGTCCTGAGTCTTCAAACAGTCAAGGGACTGGAGATCACCGCCTGCAGGACAGTCACACGCTCTGTGGTGACCTCTTCCTCTGGATTCCGATGAAACTTTCTGCCAGAGCTGAGATTTTACCCCTTCGATCCTTCCACACCCTGCTCTTTCTCTAAGGTGTCTCTGCTCTGTTTCAGCACCCCACTCAATGTCTTTGCATGTGCCCAAGCCAGGAACACTCGGCCTCTACCAGATAGACCAGGGTAAAGCTATACCTGAGATCTTCCCAGGGCTACCCTTTATCCAGCATTCCTAAATGAACCCTCCCTCCCCCAGCACCCTTGCCTTTTTTGCTCATAACTTTTCTGTCTAGCAGGTCAACCTGTCAAGACTTCCTGCTGGGCTGGGGAAACAGCTCAGTTGGTAGTGCTTGTTCTGCAAGGAGGAGAACTTGAGTGTGATTCCCTACATCCATGACAAAACCTCCAGGCATGGTGGCATGCACTTGTAACTCTAGAACTGGGAAGACATAGACAAGAGGATCTCCAGGTCTCACTGGTCGGCCAGCCTAGGGGAATCAGCAAGTTCCAGACTAGTAAGAGATCCCATCTCAAAAGACAGAGCAGGTGGCTCCTGAAGAGTACACCAGATATTGACCTCTGACCCCCACATGCACATGACCATCCATGTCTATGTATACATACATACACACACACTCACTCACACACACATGCATCCACATACACATTCACTCTCTCACACACACACACTCACACACACATGCACACACCCACACATACTCACTCACACCCCCCCACATGCAGCCACATACACTCTCTCTCACACACACACATACATACACTCACGCATGCACGCAGACACTCATGCACACACTCATGCACATGCACATGCACACACACATTTTTGCTAAGGGCCAGGCACTGGGCTGAAGCTGTGATACACTAGAGAGAGGCCCTGTCTAGAATGTGCAGTGGGCTGGGTGAGCTAGGAGCAACTTCATCTCATCCTATCTTCAACCATGATGCGCTGAGTCGAAGGGCGCTGAGGGGATCCCGAATACCCAGTGTTTCTGCCAGGCTGCAGTCCCCCTCTGCAGCCACTAGGCCATGCTGCTCCCCTGGGCTGCAGCCAGCAGCTCTTCCTGCAGGCGGTGACAATGCCAGCCAAGCTCTTGGGCAGGCCAGGAAGAGCTGAGAGGACAGCAGAACAGGAGGAGGCCCCAGGAAACAAGTTCTGTGCCTCCACAGTTCCCAGAGTGCTGAATACATGTTGCTATCCTATGACAGAGAGGTGGGCTGAAGCTCACTGGGCTGAAGTTCACCGAGGTCTAGTGCAGAGACCCTAGAGACGGGCCAAACATTCCCTCAGGGCCCCGGTAGCTTGGTAGCTTTCTGCCCTCACCTTAATTCAATTTCCTGCCTCTTCCCTAGCCTGAGGTGGAAGGAAGCCATTTTCCCAGGTGGCCAAGGTGCCTTCTGCAACTCCTTGGCGCTGCAAGCCTGCACCTCTCCCCTCTGCCTACTTCCCATTGGGCATCTTCTCTTCCACCCCTTACCCGAGCTTACCCGGACATCTGCTCTGCCCTGGGTAATCTGAAGCTTGGAGGGGTGGATAAGATGCCTTCTGCCTCTAGCCTTGGAGCTCAGATCTTCTCCAGTCAGAACGCTGGGCAGAAGAAACACAGGCTGGCAGAAGGAGTGAGGTTATCTCTTATTGCATTAGAAGGAGCCCATACGCCCAGGCCCGGGCCTGGGGAGGTCACACACAGTTAGTCAGTGGCAGACTCCCGGCCATCGACTCTATTTGAAAACTGTCAGTGGGTCTGAGCTGCCTTAGAAAAGACAGACAGAGGCCACGAATGGTTTAGTTTTAACAACATAAAATTTTATGTTCCTTAAACACACCAAATCACCCTAAATGGCCATTAAGACATCACGGTCAAGGGAACATTCTGGCTGCTTCATAGATAATAAGGTCAGAGTTCACCTGTGATTGACAAGCTAACTGCTGGTGTTGTGCAAGAGCACAGTGATGGCTGCCATCTGGAACATGCTGTGCACCCGGAGGCCGGCAGGGCCTGGTGTCACACCATGAGTTGGTTCAGCTCATGTTCCATCAGCCGGGCCCAGTCCCTCTCCAGCCTTGTAAAAGCATCACAAATTCTGAATTAGATGTGTCTGAGTGAAGGAGGGCCTCTCACTCCCCTGCTAAAGCTGATTCCACTGTGTGGTGCCCCCCCCCCGCTCCCCGCCAGCAGCCCAGTTAGAGTTTCAGTTCCACAGAGGCATGGATGCTGTCTTCTGTTTCATCAATTTAACAATTACTGATGGGCCACCTATCGTGAATTCTACCTGTTGCTTCAGGGAACACAAAACAAGGCAGGAACAAGGTCTCTACCCCCCCCAGAAAGAAGATGCAGTTTCTGGCCTGTGGATTCATTAGTATTTGATGCTATTTCCGATGCTGGCTACTTTTATAGCCACAACGTTCCTGAGAAAAAGGCCGAGCTACTATTGTTCTCATTTGTTGGGTGAATCAACTGAGGCCCAGAGAGGTTAACTACCTCCTTCCAAGCTATACAGCACATTCAGGATGGATCTTAGCAAGAGCCCCTTGTCTCTGTATACTCTGTAGTCCCCTCTGTGGGCATGTGCCAGGGGACTGGGCCTTGCTTCTCCTATTTTTGGCTCTGTTAACTGTAGCCACAAACACCCCGTCTGCCCCCAGGTGTCCAGCTTAAGCAGAGCTTCACAGCAAGAGGGGCTGGACACCTTCACCAGAGACTCACCTAAGAAAATCCTGAATGCAGGGAAAAAACATATGAGAGCTTTAGACTTTGCTCTTAGTCAAATACTCCCTAGGAAGGAGGGTCTCACTAACAAGAGGCAAATCCCACTCTGCGGTGCCTTGAAGGTTCTGCCAAACTTCTTGGAAGAAGGTCTGTGTTCAGTTGAGAGGTCTGTGTTCAGTGGAGAGGTCTGTGTTCAGCGGAGGGGTCTGTGATCAGCGGAGGGGTCTGTGGTCAAAGAGAGGGCATATGTGGTCTGTAGAGGGGCTCTCTGTTCAACAAGAGGTTCAACAAGGGATCTAGTTTGTCGGTTTAGAGGCAGCCCTTTTCCATTGTTGGCTCCACATTGGCGTCTGGGCTCCTTGAGGATGCCATGTTCCCATCTCAGAAGTTAGCCAGGAGGCAACTGGTTTTGTATCTGAATACACAGTCTTTTGTGTCTAAGCCAGGGGCAAGAATCAGTTTTCTGTGCTAGGGACAGAATTCTGATTGGAAAAAAAAAAAAAAAGAAGGAAGCCAGATGACCTAAAACAGATGCGAGCTTTGGACAGCTTTGTCTTAATGCTGCCTAGCCATTGGCTCTCCCTCATGGGGATGTGCTCCTTGGATGACACTGGCTCTCCAGAAGACGCTCATAGATGTGGCAGACTTGGCTGCCTATGCTGGATGCGGAGGGAGGGCGAGAAGAGGACAGACGCTGCCACCTGGCCTGGGGAAGTGAGCAAGAAGCTTAGAGAGTTAGAGTTTATATGGGCAGAAAGGACTTCTGGGATGGCTCAGGGGCAGCCCCTGGAGGAGCTCATGCCTCTCTTACAGGATCAGCAGAAGAGAGAGAGAGAGCTTCCTTCCTGCTCTGCACAAGTTTGGTCTTGCGATAGCTTGCTTCTCTGGTTTGAGTGTGTGTCAGGACTCCAAGGAGTGTGCATGAGAATCCCGACCTCGGGGCCTGAGTCTCCAGTTCTGCCCAGAGGATCTGAGATAACATTTCTCTTACAACCCCCAAGTAGTGTTGGTATTGCTGGAAGGGATCTGAAGTTTAAAAAAACCACTGGAGCTTTTTATACTAGTTAGTAGGCCTAGTCAACACACTACTGTGTGTGTGTGTGTGTGTGTGTGTGTGTGTTAGAAGGGAAACTTAGCCAGTGGGTGTCTTCAAAGGCCTCTTGGCTGGCTCTCTGGTTATGGTCTGGACAGGGGAGAAAATGACACTGTCTACTTTGTCAGGAAAGAGAGATATCAAAGCCGGGATTAGGGATCAATAAAGTGGGGTCTCCTGAGAGAGAGAAAGAGAGAGAGAGAGAAAGAGTTGTGTCATATGTCTGTGTAGTGTCTGTGAGTATATTAGTGTGTGTGTCTGATACATGTGTGTGGTCTGATACCCATGCTGTATATGTGTACATTGGTATGTATGTGTGAGGTATGATGTCTGTGTGTACACAAGTGTGTATGTTTGGGTGGCATGTGTGTGTGCTTGTGTGCACACATGCACATCACTTGGTGGGAAGATGCAACTACTGGCTCTACCTGCAGTGCTCGCTATATTTGTCCCCAAATAAATGCCCACAGCTTTCTACAATTCTTTCTACCATCAAAGTAAACCTGTGGGATTCCACCTCCTATCTCTTCTACCCGCCATACTTATCCTTCAGGACATACCAAGGCCCCACCCTCTCCAAGCAGATACCTTAGCTGCTTCCACCGTTCCCTCCTGTGCCACTGGCTCTCCACTGGTGAGGAAGGCTGGACCCACGTGCTCCTCACTGAGATGCTGGTGGCCCCTTATAACAGGGCCACAGCAGGAATGCAGTGAATCAGGTTCAGTACAGTGGACTTGACTCCCAACAGAAGTAAGAGAACCAGGAGTGGGCGACAAGGGATGATGAGACCACATGCTAACTGCCAGGCTAAAAGCAGAAAGTGGGATGGCAGCCACGGAAGTTTGGCCTTCTTCCTTTCCTCTCCATCTGCCTTGAAGGAAGGGAGCAGGAAGAGGCCACTGTGCGCTCCTCACTCACTCAAGTCCTGGCTTGAAGCAGCCAGGGACAGAGTTAAGGAAGGCGGCCTGTGCTACAAATGCAGCATGATTCGCCCCCACAGGCTACTGAATAGATTGCTTGCTGCCCAGCTGGTGTGCTACTTTGGGACATTCTGTAAACTTTAGGAAGTGGGGCCTACTTAGAGGAAGTAGACCACAGGACAAGTTTTGAAGGTCACACCTGGTCTCCAGGCTCTTCATCACAGTTTCTGCCCTAAAGTGACCACCTATCCACAATACCCTCCTGCCATCATGATTTCTGTCCAGGTCCATAGGACCAAGCAACCACAGACCCAAACCATCTACAACCATGAGCCAGAACCAAGATTCCTTCTGTGAACTGTGGCTGTCAAGTATTTTGATCCTGACAAGACAGAAATCAAAACAGACCTTCTTGTCCCAGTGAATGGCTTCTTCCGGCTACCTTGGTTATTCATACTGCACTACCTGGGGACTCACTCAGATGTTAGGGGAGCAGCATCAGGACATGATGTCAGGAATGTCAAATGGTTCTCCACAGCAGATTGAAGGGGAGAGACAAAAAAGTAGGAGGATACCTGGGTTTTAGCATGGTGCCTCTGAGCTCTGAATGAGCAGGGATTTCTTGCTGTCTCCTGGAGGGTCGGAAGTTCTCCTGTGGTAGGTTATCAGGAACATTTCAGCAGGGGCGGGGGCTGTCATCCACACAGCAATCCGTGTGAACAGTCCCCTGGCGCTCTTGAGTGAGGTCTAGAGAGCCCCATGCTGTACTGTGTGGAAGCCGTCCAGAGTGCCTTTATCTCAGAGAGCCGGGAGGGAGACCATCAACACCTTTCCGCTGGGAGAAGGAGGAAGGAAAGTGATGTTCAAGTTTGTATTTGCTCAGGATTATGTAAGAGGAGTGGTCGGCGAAGCTAGGGAGAGGAGAGGCCACTTGGATGTCAGTATCTCAACAAATGTGTTGACTCCCCTAAGAGACAACTTCATTTCATGTGTCTGTTGCTTTAAGGGTCTCTCACGGCGATGCCTAATCCTGTTCAGCTAATACGAGGCACAGAGACCATGTCTGGTCCCTAAATTCCCATTCTCACCTGTCATCCTGCATCTACTCTGTGGGATGATATGAGCTTGATGGACCAGCACTCCTGTCACTCAAAGGGTGCTGGATCACTTATGCAAGTGAACAGCTAAACACCCATGGCACAACCACAAACATAGCTCTATTGCCACGGGTTCTGTGGGTGAGACCAGGGTGGAGCAGGGATTTTGGAACAAAAAAGACTTGCTGGCACCTTTAAAATTATACTCCAAAGGGGGGAAGATTGGAAGAGAGCTCACAAAGGGTGGGAGGGCACAGCACTCTTTGTTTCCAATTTGGAGACTGGCAGAAGCTAGGAGAGCACATCGCTGGAAGAGTCTGGAAGTTCGTTAGTAGGCTGCAGCCCGTTTCCCCTTCCCCTGCCTCCATTTCCCTTCCGTATTCCAAGGGATCAAAAGGATGTCCACCCCCTACCCAGGTCAGCTCCTGCCCAGAGCTAACTAAGAGTCTGGGATTCTATTTAAGATTGCTCAGTCCATCTGTTTCCCATTGAGGAGGCTGCGTTTTCTCAAGTGCCGCCTCCCCCTCCTCTGCAGTCCACAGATTCCCACCATGTGACCCCTCTGCTCCCAATGGTGTGCTGTTTTATGGCTTGTTGTTCTGTGTGCGTGATTTGAGTTTGGGGACTTTTTTTTTTCATCCCACACACACAAATTTCCCTCCCTCTTCCAGAAAACAGAGAGTCTGAACTTTTCGCTGCCAGAAACCCTCAGGAGGACAGTGCTGAGGACAGGGGCCAGAGGGAGATGGATGCCTGCACTGTCTCCCACTACTGGGCTCCCAGCTTCTTCATTTGTTTCTTCCCTGCTTGAAGTGCTGGCCCTGATGTCCCCGCCCATGAATCAGTGGGATCTGAGGCCAGAGGGGAGTCTGGGGAGAAAGAATCAGCGCAGTTCAACAGTTCAACCTGCTTTTATTGAGCCACCAGGGCCTGTGTGCTGGAGTTACTGGAGGGGAGAGGCCTGGCTGAAGTAGGCCACCTGGGAGGGTTAGGCTCCCAGGCAAAGAAGCCAGTCTGAGGCTGAGGGTTTGCAGGGGGATATTGGGGGCAAGGGGAGCAGGAGGAGATGGGAATTCCTCTAGCCACGGAGGCCACAGACAAGGCTTCCTTGAAGATATGATACTCAATCATTCATTTAGCTACTCCACAGTTGCACACTAGGTCCCTTGAAGGAGTCAGGCCCTGTAACCATATTAGTTTACAGGCTTTAGGAAGAGGACACCAAACAGAGAGAAGCACGGATGCATATGTGCACATGCACATGCAAGTGGATGCACGCACACACGCCACACAACACACACACACACTTTTAAGGCACAGAAATTCTAAGAACCACTCTACAGGGGTTCATGTAAACTAGCTAATCCTTAAGGAAGTGACATTTAAACAAGACAGAAAGAGCAGGAACACACAGAGGGAGCCCCTGGGGGACTAGAGCGTGCATTTGAAGGTGCTGAGGCCTGAAAGGGCTTTACACCTCCAAACAACTGCGAGAAGGGGAAGGTGTGAGAAAGCAGAAATGGGAGCAAATGACCAGAATGAGAAGACTCCGGGAGGATGGTGGGGGGAAGAGGTCATTTTTGAGGTTAAGATTAAGGGTCATTTGAAGCCATACTCAGCAAGAGCCTGGATGAGGCTGTGGCCAGGATTAGGTCTCTGACGCCAGAATTAAGCATTGGTCTGTGGCCAGGGTTAGAGTCAGTTTGAGGGCAAGTACAGGGTCAGTCCGGGGACAGTGTTAGGATCAGTCACTCATTAAACATTCAGTGAGCATCTCTGAGGCCCCCGTGAGGACAATGATGATCTTGAAGGCATTTTGCCCTCCTAACCGTGGAGTTGAATGGAAAAACAATCCTCAGGGACCTGCCTCTGGCTCACTAATTCCCATTGCCTGAGTGATGCCGGGGGACTGTCGGGCACCCTGACCTCAGAGTAGGCTTCCCACAGCTACACTGCAAATGATGGCACCACCTCCCAGGGTAAAACAATCTTTTAGGGTGCTCCCAGGTTCTGTGGGCTGGAGGTTAGAAAGAGTGTGCCAGAGGTGTACCATGTTTGAGGCACTTCAGTGGGGGCAGACCCAACAGCTGGATCCAGGGGATGGAGTCAATCTGAAGGTTCTTCATACATACACACACACACGTACTCTTTCTCACACACACTTAGACACACATACAGACAGGCACACACAATCATATACACACATGCTCATTTCCTCACACACATGCTCATTCTCACGCACACAGGCAGACACATGTGCACACACATGTACACATGTACACACACCTAGCCATACCACCACGTGTGACAGTTTCCCCCTGTGATTTCCTCAAAGCATGGCAACTTCAAGGCCATGAGTGCTCACCAATAACAAAGAAAGAAGACTGGTAACAAAAAAAGGTAGACTGGGCATGCTATAGGAGGGCAGGTGGACAAGAACTTCTTGGACATCTGTGGAAATCCCATCTTCCACAGATAACAATACAGAGCAGTTCCATCTGGGGCAATGGCAGGGTTGCATCCTTGAGAGAGGAAAGACAAGTGCGTTTGCACCTGAGGTGTTTCTTACCTTCTCATGCAGAGAAGCCAAGCCCTTAGCTAGGTAACTGCAAGCCCCTTAGCTAGGTAACTGCAAGCCTGTAGGACACTAGAAGATCCGGGGGAGGATTCAAGATTGAGGATGCTTCTGCCGCAGGTGGGGTCCAGCACACACCCTCCTGACCCCAGTGGCCATGACAGCAGACTCCAGGACTTCGGCTCTAATCCTCAACTCTCAGCTTTCCCTTTATAAAAGGAACTTAGGAAGCAAGCTTGGTGGCCTATGTCTGTCATTCCAGCTATTCCAGAAGCAGTGGCAGAGGCAGGAGAGTCCAAGTTCAAGGTTGACTTAGCTAGAGTGAGTTCAAGCCCAGCCTCGACAGTTTAGTGAGACTTATCTCAGAATTTAAAAAAGAAAAAAAAAAGGCTGAGGATGTAACTCAGTTGGTAGAGTGTGTGCCTAGCATAAGTGAAGCCCTGGGTTCCTTCCCCAGCACCCCACAATTGGATGACCAGGCATACCCCTGTAATCCCAATAAATGGGAGATAGAATTAGGAACATCAAAAGTTTAAAGTAATCCTGGGCAACAAAACAAATTGGAGGTCAGTGTGGGCTACAGACCTTGTCAAAATAAATAAACAAGGTGGAGAAGAATTGGGGATGTGGCTGGGTGGTAGAATGCTTATATAGTATACAGCATGTAGAAGATCCTGGACTTAATCCCCAGCACAGAAAAGGGGCAGGGAGGGGAAGCTTACTCCTGGCCTAAGATGATTTGGGCTAGCACAGTCTAACTGATTTGGGGTTTCCCAAAGCTTGAGGAACCTACAGAGAGGTGCAATTGGATTGGATCATGTGTACAAAAGCCTTTGATGCCTTGCAGGTGGCAGTTGTAATATTTCTGTCTCATATTCTGTGAAAACCCTTCCTTCATGGATTCCTGAGGTCGAATCTTTTCTCAAACTCTCCCAACAGGGAGTCTGTAAGGTTAAGAATGTCCTTCAGCATGGGTGTTTTGAAGATGCAGACTTGTGCACAGAGGCTTTCCATGGACTCCAGATTCTAGGCCTCCTGGATCTTCCTCTGTTTGTT
Organism: Ellobius talpinus; assembly: GCA_001685095.1. Lineage (NCBI taxonomy): Eukaryota > Metazoa > Chordata > Mammalia > Rodentia > Cricetidae > Ellobius > Ellobius talpinus. The sequence goes on from LOJH01001680.1 coordinate 25,066, forward strand.
GGGGCTCTACCGTCTAAGCCAGGATTTAAATCTGATGAGGTGGGCTGTTATGATGCAGGCAGCCAAAGACACCAACACAGAGATGGGCAAGAGGCCTCAGAGAGCCTTGGCATCTGGATCAGAAAGGCCTGGTCTCTGGTTCTGTGTGCACTTGTCCTGATAACCTCCTCTCTGGATCACCTCTGAAGTCAGCTCCACTCCTGCTCCTGGTCTCGGCAGCACCTACCACCTCCACACACTTGGCTGTGGCAGGAGAGCTGCCATGGCTCTGGCACGAATGACCCTCTTCCTCAATGGCCTTGGGAAACTCCCTGAACTTGGCCCCAGGGCTGGGGTCAGGCGGGAAGTATGACCCAGATGACCTCATGTTCTTACCCTTGCAGTGGGTGACTCACCTCCGGGGCGGGGGACGACTGGGGATTAGAGAGCCAAAGTCATTTGAAAACTGAAAGCCTTGAGAGGCTCTTCTCTTTCAGAGCTCCAAGAACTGACTTGGCAGCTCTTAGCCTTTTCCTCCTTAGGGACCCAGAATAATAGATGTTTCCAATGGGGCCTTCAGCCTGTCTTCTAGCTTCTCCGAGGTCCAGTCTGGCTGTGCGTTGGTGACTAGGCTCCTTGCCTCCTCTAAGCCTGTGGCCATGATTCTAATCCCACTAATCAGTAGAGATTAGCATCTCCGGTCTCAGGACCCTGGGTCTCTCTCAGTCCCCGCCCCTCTCCAGCTGGGTGTCCATGCCCAGCATCTCACACACTTGGCAAACCTGTGGCAAGGTACCTCTTACTCTTAGTATACATGCGTTTTCCGTTTGCCCTTTTCATCAAGGTGGTCACTTCTGACCTATAGTTGCTGCCTGGCTGGGCAGAAAGTCCCCTAGGCACTCCCTCCTGATGCCTGAGAGGGAACAGAGAGACCCCAGAGGCCTCCTGTTACAAGTAGATGCTGTGCAGGGTAGGAGCCGCTGGTCACACATGATCACTTAAGACATAGAACATGAAATGAAATTGGGTCTGGGGAGACGGCTCAGGCTGTAAACTGCTTGCTTTGCAAGCATAGGCTCTAACTTGGTCCCTAAAACCCACACATAGAGAAAAAAGCCAGGAATGGTGATTCACACAGACGGTCCCAGGAGGAGAGAAATGGGGTTTGCTGGCTATCCAGCCTAACCACTTCGTAAGTCCCAGGTGGATGAGAGACCCTGTCTCAAAATAAAATGGTGGGCATGTCTGAAGAACGACAGCTGAAGTTGTCTTCTGTCCCCCACATGTGCACGTGCACTCATACACACAAATACACCTACACACACACACACACACACACACACACGGTGGGGGGGAATGCAAAACTCCATTCCTTAGTCATGATAGCCACAGTTCAGTTTCCAAAGGGTCGCATGTGACTAGGAGCTCCTCTAGCTTTTTTCATAATTCTAGAAAGCTCTGCTGGATCATTCTAGAAAATTCTGCTGTACAACACACTTCCAAATGGTGAAGCTAAAAGATGTCAAGTCAGTTTCAAACTCATCCTCAAGCAAGTCTAAGGAGTAGGTAGACACACAAGGCATGAACTCATACTGTTCCCAAGGCTTGTGAGGGGGGTTCCCGCTTCTGCAAGTGACTCTCTCCTGCCTGGCACAGCCAACCTGTGTGAACTAAACAAGGAACAGGGAAACCAGGCGAAGACAACCAAGTTCTAGCTTGTTGGTAAATTCCATCTGTGATCTAAACAACCCATGTGTTAGATGAATCCATCTAGAACCAGTGCCTTAAAAGCCATGTTGGGGCAGCCAGGCAGAGCCTAGAAGACCCCCTAGAGGAAGCTAACTGGAAGCTGTGCCTTGGAAGGTGAGCAGGGCTTTCACAAGGCTTGTAGTTGACTATAACACTTTTGACTGCCTACCCAGGAAAGCTGAGGTGGACCCAGGAGACTGGCAGGCCTTCCAGCTGTAACATCAGAACGGAAAAAAACACATATGAGTACAAGTGTTGGTGGGAACGGAATGGTGTTGGGCCATGCGATCTTCCTTAGGGCTGTCAGAGAACCTTGGAGAAGCTATGGAGGTGAGTCACAGTGGGGACCAAGAAGCGACTCCCTGCATCTTTCTACCCAGAATTGGCAGAGAGCATGGAGTGGAATGCATAGAAAATGAAGGGAGCATTGATGTTATTACTGCTGATAGCTGGGGTGGAGCTCTTCTGAAGACAGACTGGAATGAAGTAGCTGGGGTTGCAGAGTCTGACTGGGAACCAGGGGGACTTACCGCCAACAATCTGCACAGGGAGGTGATCAGTCCTTGGTGATTAATTCAAAGCAGAAGTTGGCAACCTCCAGAGCCAGGATGAGTTTCCCAATGCCTTACTTGGCTTCACCGGCTATGCATCCTCTCAACACCTTGCCCCAGAAGCTGTAGTAACCTCAGAGCTGCTGGCCTTGCCTCTTGGTTCTCGACTCTCCCCTCTCCAAACTCCCTTGGATCCCAGCACCCGATGATTTCCTCTTATTTACCAGAGTCAGGACTCAGTCCCAAACCTTCTGAGGATCTCCTACATAGTCAGGAGTTCAAAGCCTTCCACTAGCTGATTCCAACTCAATGAATGCCACTTCTTACTACCCTCTTGTGAAAGCCTCTCCTCTGACAACCAGATACGGTCATTCCTGCCTTTGACCTCTCTTGCTCTGAGCCTTCTCCTGTCCCAGCAGGCCCTGCCTGTTTGTTCTGTGTGCTATAATTCATCTTTTGCCACAGGAGAATTGGAGGACTGAAGCCTGGGACATGCTTCTCTACTTCTGGCTTGTGACATTAGGTCAGTCACTCAACCTCTCTGAACGCTAGTCCCCTCATCCCCTAAGGGAAGACACTAGGAATGTCACAGAGCAGCCCGGGACATGTCTGGGATGCTACTTCTGCAGCTCTAAAGTGATATCCAGATGACAGGGCTTATGTCACATTCCTGACTCTCTTTCCCCTTTTTAAGATTTATTTCTAGTTTGTGTGTATCAGTGTGTATTTGTCTGCATGGTATCTGTGCGTCACATGTGTGCAGTGTCCACGGAGGCCAGAATAAGGTGCTGGATCCTCTAAAACTGGAGTTACAAATCATTATCAGCCACCATGTGGGTGCTGGGAACCAAACAAATATACCTTGCAAGAGCAGCAAATGTACTTAACCATTCCAACCCTAAGCTTTAGCTTTGTAAGAGTGGTTTATGGCCACACAAAACTGAACAGGTAGAGTAAGTTCCCACTTAGCTCTTAGTGGGAACACACGTGAAGTTTCCGAGCTATGGACATCCCCTCAAAGCCTCACATTTGTTACAGCCAGTGAACTGCCATGACTCAGCAGAACTGACCAGCGCTGTTCTTGGTGGTGTAGACTCTATGGTTTAGATAAACATATAAAAGTAGCGTTCACAGAGCTTCCACACTCTGCCCCATCCTCTGTGCAAACCTATCAGCTACCTCTGCTACTCTCACTCTGGCAATGATCCAGATATCTACCCTGCCTCCACAGTTTTGTATTCTCCAGAATGTCATGTCCTTGGGGTCAAAAGTACATTTGGGGGGTTGATTTTACTTAGCATGTGCCTTTAGTCCCTCCAGCACCTTCTCATGACTCTACAGCTCACTTCCTTTTAACGGTATATCAGCGGTTGGTGTGATGGGGTTCTGGATTTCAGGCATGTAACAGGTGAGAGGTGAGGTGCCGCTGTGATGGTGAGATCTCCATCTCCTCTCTGGCATGTGATAGGGAATGCGGTCTCGTTCACATGATACCGTGTGTGTCTTCAGTAGTGAGGGTCTAATGAAGGTCTTCGGCCTACTTTTAATGGGGCTGCCTGTTTGTTGTTTTTAACATTTACATGCCGTGAATGTGGTGGTTTAGTTGAGAAGTGTCCTCAGGTTCCTGCGCTTGAACACTCCATCTCAGTTGCTGGTACTCTCTGGGGAGGTCATGGAACCTTTAAAAAGTGGAGCCTTGCTAGAGGAAGTCCAGCTCTAGGGGTTGTAGCCCAGCCTGGCTTCCTGCTCTCCCTCAACGCTTCCTGTGTGTGGATAAAGATGTGAGTGTGCAGTTTTGGCTCCTGCTGTCACAAATGCCCGGTGCCAAGCCTTCCCAGCCATGATGGAGCCCCTCTTGAGAGCCATAAACTGAAATAAGCCCTCTCTTCCTTAGGTTGCTTTTGGCTGTGGGATTTTTTACCAGCAACAGCAACGGGAAAGTAACTAATATGATGGATGGAAGGATGTGTCTTTTGCAAACATTTTCCCCAGGTCTAAGGCTTGTCTCTCATCCAGCATCATCTTCCACAGGACAGAACTTTCCAGGGTTGCGGCAATCCCTGACATCATCTTCTCCTCCACAGCTCTTGGGTTTGCATCTCACGTTAGCATTTTTATCTCTTCAGTTCCCTTTCCATTCAGAATGAGGTGTTTTGTGGACAGGGGCCTACCTTCTCCCTTCTCTACTTAATCCTCTGCAGTGAGCCCGATAGAGACTAAGTAGTGGATAAAGATTTGAAGCACTGGGGGCAGGCGAGATGGATCAGAGTATAAAGGCAATTGCTGTCAAGCCTGATAACCTGAGTTCAGATCTCAAGACTTGCATGGTAAGCGAGAACTAACTCCTGCAGGCTGTGCTCTGACCTATACACTTGTGCCACACAATAAATGTTAGTTTAAAGATTTTTTAGGATTTGAAGGATGAATGAATGATTAGAACAAAAGAGGCTATTTGTGTGTGCACACAGGTACAGATGAGCAGGGGTCACCTTGGGTGACATTCTGTTGTTGCTGTCCACTATGGTCTCTCACGAGGACCCAGGGCTTGCCATGTAGGCTTGGCTGGCTGTTCAGTGAGCCTCAGGGCTCTGTCTGTCCCTGTTTTTCCACTCCTGGGATTACAAGTGCATGTCACCACACCTGGGCTTTAAAAAAAAGAAGAAGATTAACTACTGAGTTAGAACTCAGGGTCTCATGCTTGTACAATAAGAATTTGAGTGACTGAGCTATCTCCCAGGCCCTAGAGAAAAGGTTTTAACCACAAGGAAGAAACACAAGGCTAACCACCACTGGTCCAATCTCCCTCCAAGTTTGCAGCACTCTGTTCTCACCCACTCCCTACCCTCTGCCTCCACTCTACACTTGCTCACCAGGCGTGGGAATGGACCGCCACACGTGGCTTGGACTAGGCTGGACCTCACACTGCAGCTGGCAGGCCTGGACCTCACACTGCAGCTGGCCGGCCTGGATCTGTGGAGAATAAGTAGACCCAATCAAGACAGGCCTCACTTTGCCCAAGAACTGGGTTTAGAGACGGAATTCTGTGCCTATGATTCCCCCAAGCTGTTACCTCTCCCTGGGCCTCTGCCACCCTCAGGGTCTTTTGCCTCCCACAGTTCTCAGGCCCCTCAATGCATAATCTCCCCTCCAGGACATAAAAATATGTTTCAAGGCAGTAACGAGGGAGGTTATTACTTCAAAGACCCTCTTGGCAAATTCTTTTATTGGTCCCAGTTTAAAAAGCCAGAGTCTTCTTATAAAGGGGCTTCTTAAGGCAAAGCCCACCTGTGAAAATACTACCCTCTTTAGGAATGGAGCCAGGCAGGGAAGGGCAGGCACCAGGCCCCTGGGCTGCTCCCAGAGGAAGGGTGGGAGGAGGCTCAGAGGAGCTTAAGGAATGGGCTCTTCCTAAGACAAAGAAAGTACTCTAGGCCCCACACTCCAGATGGGAATTAACACTTTCCCAGCCTCCTCGGGGCTCTCAGCAGCATCCTAGTTGGTACAGAACTCTTCCAACTTCTAAACAGTTATTCAAGTGCCAAAGAGGTGTGGCCAAGCCCAACACATCCATGGCTTACTCCCCAGCCCTCTGAGCAAATGGACTTGCTTCCAGCCCTTACCCCACCCCCATGAGACGGAAGGATGGAATAAAGTCCCCAGATCTGCTGGCCCCATGTGACCTCAGTCCCTCCCCTCCAGTTGATATGGGGGAACTGTCTGCTTTAAGCCCTTACATCTCTGGGAATGGGGTCTTTCCAGAGAGGCAAAGTCCTCGCAGAGGGCTGTGGTCAAATCTTTCTGCCTACTCAGGGTATAGCTCTTGCAGTTAGCACCCTGGCCTCGCTACTGACTCCAGCAACTCTCCATTTTCCACTCCCATCCACATTTATGGGGCAGTGCTCAAGTGCCTGACAATTTAAGACTGAGCCGCTCCAGCTGCAGCCCGGCTCCCTTCTCCTATTCACAGCCCCTTCTTACGAGGGTGCACACTGGCTGCCTTTCCTTCCTCCTCATTTTTCTCCTTGGTATTAATCTACATTTTGTTTCTATAACAAAATACCTGGGACTGTAAAGGAAAGAGATTTATTTAGCTTACAGTCATCCGGCTCAATGTCCAAGATGGGTAGGCCCAGGTGGTAAGTGTCTGTGAGGACAACTTAGGTGTTATCACCGTGGTAGGGGCACATGCTCAAGGAATCATGTGATCAAGACAGAAGCCAGAGACATTAGGAGTCAAGTGTAGGGGTGTGTGTGTGTGTGTGTGTGTGCGCGCGCGCACGTGTGCACACATGTGTGTGACATGAACAATCTCAGGTATCAGGCCTCACCTTCCTTGTTGAAACAGGGTCTCTCTTTTTGGTTTTTATCACTGCGTGTGTCAGCTTCCTGGGACTCCCCTGTGTCCACCTCTCATCTTGCCATAGGAGGACTGGATTACAATTTCTTGTTTCTGTACCTGGCTTTAAGTAGGTCTAGGGATTTGAACTCAGGTCTTCACACACAGCAAGTGCTTTACTACCTGGCCATCTCTCCAGCCTAAGTTAGATGTTGAATAATATTTTGAAATATTTATTTATTTATTTCATTTTATAAATAATATTTTAAAATATTTATTTATTTATTTCATTTTATGAATCTGCCTGTGTGTATATATGTGTACCACATGAATGCAGTGCCCATGGAGGCCAGAAAAGGATATTAGAACCCTTGGAACTGGAGTGACAGAGAGTTGTGAGCTCCCACATAGGTGCCGGGAAGCAAACCCCCATCCTGTTAGTTGCGGAACCCTCTGCTCAGCTCCACCAGCACATGCTTGGGCTTTTGATGACAGCTTGTTATCTGGAGACCAGAGTCCAGGACACAGAACCCACCCCTTCTGAGAGTGGAGCCCTATGACCTAACTTCCTTGCTTGAGGCCCACCCCTGAAACAGACATGCTCTCTTTCCAGGGTCTTGCTGTGTAAAACAGGCTGGCCTCAACCTGCAATCTTCTAACCTCTGCTTCCCAAATGCTGAGCTGGCAGCAGTAGACCATGGTTTCTGACTTATACCGCTTCTAACACTCCATGCTGGGCTCCAAGTCTCCAGCACACGGACTCTTCGGGAACAAGCAATATCCCAATCGTAACTTTCTCAACCTGTGGCAGCGTGGCTCTGTCACCACCCTTCTCCTGCAAGTCTTCCGTCCAAGGCTCTGGTGTTACTAACTCCCAGTCCAGCAGCAGATGGCCTTGCCCCTCCATCATGGCTGTCCATCTGTCACCCGTGTCAGCTCACATGCTTGGAATTGCCCTTATCCTCAGACTGCTCCTTCCCACACTCGGTGTCTGTCCATTCAGAGTTCCATTTTTCAAATTCTCCAGTCTTACCTTGATCATTTCATCCAATTCCCCGACTTTAGTGATTTTAACATGGGTGTCTAAATCATGACATTCACACACCCTGGAGCAGCTATGAATGTAACTCAGTAGAAGACCATTAACTCACACATTCTGAGCTGGTTTTGATTCTTTTGTAACTTCATTGTGTGGTTGGCAAGAGTGAACTTTGCAGATGACATCATCATAACCAAACGTCACACAAAATAAATAGATGTCTGCTCTCGAAACCCGGATACAGAAGACAATGTCAGTCATCCTCCATAGCCCAGAGAATCAGCTCTCTCTCTCTCTCTCTCTCTCTCTCTCTCTCTCTCTCTCTCTCTCT
>LOJH01001680.1:33069-43345 GCA_001685095.1 Ellobius talpinus
TCTCTCTCTCTCTCTCTCTCTCTCTCTCTCTCTCTCTCTCTCTCTCTCCTGAGCTTGGGCCTATAAAAACTCATCCACTTATCTATCCACACATTCATTCACCCACTAAGCAGATTGAACACAATGATGCGCTAGCCACTCTTTTCAAAAACAGAACAGACCAAGTGTCTGCTCTCGGGAGTTTAGCAATACAGTGGCAACAATAAACATTAGTACATATGAAAGCATGGTTGCTCGTACATAGCAAGAGCCTGCAGAGAAATGGGACAGGGTGATCCGGGACCAAGGAAGATGCGTGGGTCAGGCTTAAACTAGGAAGCAGAGGCACTGTGGGTATTAAGAAATAAGGAGTAGTTCTGGAAAGATGGCTCAGTGTTCAATAGCACTCACTTCTCCTGCGGAGGACCTGGGTTTGGTTCCCTGTATCTACATGGTGGCTCACAACTGTCCATAACTCCAACTCCAGGGAATCCAGTATCCTCTTCTGGCCTCTGGCAGTGCCTAAATGCATGTGATGTGCCCAAACACATATAAACACATACACATAGACATTAAAATAAATAAGCAGGTAAATAATACCTTTTAAAAGTTAGGTTTGGAGAGATGGTTCAATGGTACAGTACTTGTTTCTTGTGAGCATGGGATCCTGAGTTCAAAACCCAGGACCTATGTAAATATTTTTAAAAGCCAGGGATGGTGCTGGTGCACGCTTGTAATCCCAGCACCGGGGAGACAGTGATGGGCAGATCTCTGAACTCACTGGCCTGCCAGCCTAGCCTTCTTAACAAGATCCAGGCTGATGAGAGATGCTGTCTTGACTTTAAAGGTGGATAGCTCCTGCAGGATTCTACAGACTGTCTTCTTGCCTCCACACCACACGGTCTCATCTACCCAGGCCCACACATGCACATATCCCCCAAATAAGATGCATATAAGAAAATGGAATCACACAGCTGTGGAGCAAGCTAAGAAAACACGCGCCCAAATTGTCTATCCACCCTGCAGCCAGCCAGCCATGCCCAGAAGGAATCCTAGCAGCTTTGCTGATGGGAAGTCTGTTGGGTGAAGCAGGGATGAAGGAAGAGAAGAGTTCTCAGGTTCTCTCCCACCTGGATTATGCCAGTGTCTCCTTATCAGTCTTCAGGGTGTGTGTGGCAGCGCAGCCAAGGCAGTGTTAAAACGCAGCCCTGGTCATGTTCACTCCTATCCTAAGATGCTTCTATTCTGTGGCCTTGAAGGTGCTGTTCCGGTCTTTGCAAGGCCCATGCACTGACGGGGCCAGTAGGGACCCTGCACCCACCCTGATCCCTCATCTGATGGCTTCTGCCCCATTCCAGAATAACCAGGAAGGTAGCTCGTCTTTCCATTCATGCAGTCTTCCAGACCGTGGGTGTCCATTCCTAACCGTCTTCTCCTTGCTAGTCTTACCTTCCAGGACTGCCGTCAAGGAGCTTCTATGACACCTGCCAACATACATGTCACCTTCTTCCATGCTTCCCTGGGTCCTTCCAGTCTCTCGACTTGTATCTCACTCCTGGGGAATTACAGGCTTACTTGTTGGTGTGCCTCTCATGGTTGTAAAGGTCTCGAGGAAGAAGCTGGGGCCCAGGACACTGCAGGTATCGGATGTTTGTTTGTTCTAAATTAACAAAGACAAGAGCTGCACAAGAAAACATAAAAGTGGGTTTTTCTGCAATTTTGATGTAAAAGACGGAACATACATTTTTTTTCTATAGGAAGATCACAGTTTATGCAAGAAATAGTTGAAAACTGTGTGCATTATGGAACAAAGTGAGAGGAGGAACGAACGAGCTATCAGTAGAGGCTCATCTCCTGAGACTGTAGGGACTTTGTTTCTTTCTGCAGTTCAGTTTTATCTCATTGCTTTGAAGGTGGAGGGGGAAAGAAAGGGATTTTAAACTTTTTTCTCAAGAGCAGCAAACTGCTCGCTTGCCACCCCATCCTATTTTCGCACTCACGCTCTTCCTAATTTTCTCAGAATGAGAAGCTCTGACTTGGACAGGGAAAGCCAAACTTTCGTTTCAGCTGCCTGACCTGTCTCCTCCCTGTCATCTGTTCTCAGACGCCATCTGCCAGGAAACATGTTCTCGCTTCTTCCTCGTTCTCTCGCTTGGTGTGGTAAGAGCTATCAGAGGGAGGGGCTGGCATTCATCAACAGGGGGCAAGGGTGGGTATTTATAGAGGCGTAAACACCCCAGGTGCGGGCTTCCGAATCCCCCAACGAATAATATAATCCCAGAAGACAATGGGGCAAAGGAGCACATTGTTCCCAGGTGGCATTTTGTCAACAGTCCTCCTGTAGAAATGAGACAGGTCTCCAGGTTGGGTGACCATCCCCTTTCTGATTGAAGCCCATCTCAGATGTCAGCCCTCTCACCAAGCAAGGAAGTTCAATCCCGAGCCATGCAGGCTGGGAAGAAGATGGTGGCTGGTGTGCTTGTCCCTCAAGCGGCAGTGATGCAGAATGATCCACTGCATCAGGCTAGTGAAGGTAAGTGACCACCCAGAGACGGAGCGTCAGCAGGAAAGCAGACAGAATCCTACCAGTGGGGACCAACCTTTGACCGTGAGCATCTTCATCATGGGAGGAAGAAGAGAGCCGAAATAAAAGGGAGTTTCATCCTCTTACCAGAAAGCAATCTTTGAAGTTGACTTTCTATACATCCCAAGTCTGAGTTCATTGTGAAATTAGGCTGTCTTTAGAGACCCAACTCTCCATCTTTGGATGATATTGTACCAGTTCTCATCAGCCAACTGCCTTGAAAGTTTTGGGTGACACCTGTTTTGAATAATTTTGTGCTTTCTGATACCTGTTGGAAAGGCTTCCTTCTGTCATTTTCAGGCACTTTGGGCCAGGTTAAGACACTTGGACCTAGAGCTGGAGAGACGGCTTAGGAGTTGCTAGCAATGTCTGCTCTTATAAAGGTTTCAGTTCTGGTTCCCAGCACCTAAAGAGCAGCTCACAATCATTTGGAACTCTACTTCCAGGGCATCCAATGTCCTCTTCTGGCCTCCTGGGACAGCTTGACCACACAGGGTGCATGTACACACACGCATACACACAGCCATACTCATAAAAATAAGGATAAATACATCTTACAGGGAAAAGATACCTGGACCTGAATCCATGAGATAAAGGGTGAGCTTTAGAAGTTTCCAGTCAGTAGATAGCCTTGGCTAGTTTAAAGTCCTGAAAAGAACATTCTAGTATCCACATTTACAGAAGGTAAGATGTGCTGAGGCTTCTGACAAGAAGAAGTCATTGTGCTTGTTTAGTGAGAGACAGCAACAGAATGATGTTATCACTCTTATATGTCCACTAATTGTCAAGTGCTTGAAACTTAACCCCAAACTTACAGGTCAGTAGTGTTTGGAGATGAAACTTAGAGATGATTACATCAGGCACTTGTACAGATCACTGGATTATGGAATGGGCATCTTTTTGTTTTTGTTTGTTTGTTTGTTTTGATTTGATTTTTTGAGACAGGGTTTCTCTCTGTTGCTTTGAAACCTGTCCTTGAACTCACTCTTGTAGACCACACTGGCCTCAAACTCACAGAGATCTGCCTGCCTCTGCCTCCTGAGTGCTGGGATTAAAGGCATATGCCACCACTGCCTGGCTGGTGGTTTTATTTTTTAATCTTTTCATCCTTTAAGAATGTCATTCAATGTATTTTGATCATATGTACTTGTAGGCGGAGTCTCTCTGTATGCCAGCAGTTGCTCCCAAATAACCACACAAAGACTTACTATTAATTATAAATGCTTGGCAGATAGCTTAGGCTTGTCTTAACTAGCTCTTATAACTTATATGAATCCATATTTCATATCTGCCCTCTGCCACACAGTAGTACTTTCTTTTAGCATAGGACTTTCATCTTGCTTCTCTCATCTCCTCAAGACCCTCAGACTTCATCCTTATTCTTCCCAGCATTCTCTCTGGCCCTAAAATTCTGCCTAGTTACCGGTCAATTGGTTTTATTAACAATTAGAGCAACATGTTTTCACAGTGTACAGAAGGATTATTCCACAGCATGCACTCCCTACTTCTGTCCTGACTCCTCCCAGGTTCACCCCAACCTCCCTATCCTCCAACTTTGTGCCCTTTTAAAAAGTCCAATTTAAAAACAGTACAATGTGTGCTCCCCGGTGTGAAGTCATGCACTACACTATGGTCGACCTACAAAGTACTGTGCTGCCCATGTGCTCCAGGGTTTGAGGTCATGTACTACACTATGGTCAACCTATGAAGGGCCACACAAAAGAAAACAGACTCTCTCCTCCCCAAAGCCATCAACTTTTTATAGTTCCTCAGTGGAGAGTGGAGGGTCATGACCCGTTTCCAGTCTATGATGGAGTCTGTGCAGGAGTGTTGACTGGCTGGGCCTTGTCCAGGTCTTGTGCAGGCAACAGGAACTGCTGGGAGTTCATTGTGCAGCAATCCTTCTGTATCTAGAAGATACTGTTTCATCTGGTCTTCCCTGACCTCTAGATCTTAAATTCTCCCCCCTCTTTTCCACAATGGCCCCTGAGACTTTGTGAGAGTTCTAATGTCCTATTCATGAATGAGCCAGTAATGGTTTTTCCGACAAAAGCCAGTTCTCTCTGGCTTGCTTATATTGCCCCTTCACGTGAAGCGAACCACCAGAAGAAGAAGAAAAAAAAAACTGTTGGCTCCTTAACTTTTTTTAAACTCCGAAAGCATACCCTCAAAAAATATCTAATCTTAATAAATTATCTGGTCTCAGGTATTTTTTTAATAGAAAGAAAAAAGAACTAAGACTGTAGTTGGTTTTTTACTCTTTGCTCTTTGGGGGCCAGCTGCTCTTCTCTCAAATAAGCACACAGAGACTTATTCTTTCTTACAAATGCCTGGCCTTAGCTTTGCTTATTTCTAGTCAACTTTTCTTAACTTACATTATCCCATCTTTCTTATGCTTCTGGATTTTTACCTTTTTCTATTTCCGTATATCTTTTCTTTCCTTTTTATTCCATGCCTAACTGGGTGGCTGGCCCCTAGAATCCTCCTCTCCTCCGTTTCTTGTTTCTTGATCCTCTCCTCCCAGATTTCTCCTCCTATTTATTCTCTCTGGCTGTCAGACCTGCCTATCCTTTCTCCTACCTAGCTATTGGCTGTTCAACTCTTTATTAGACCAATCAGGTGTTTTAGACAGGCAAAGTAACACAACTTCACAGAGTTAAACAAATGCAACATAAAAGAATGCAAAACATATTTTCACCATTAAACAAATATTCCACAGCATAAACAAATACAACACATCTTCAACTAATGTTCTACAACATAAGACCCCTAAACTCAGATTTGAGGAAGTTGTTCCAATGAAGTAGGGGATGTTTGAGAGTGATTCCTAAGGTAGATTTAGTGAGATTAGAAAGAGGTGGTTAAAACTGAAGAGTATTACATCCAATGACCATAGATTTGAAAGTCAAATACACCATGATGAGTCTACTCAAGATACATAACACATAAAGGAAGTAGGTACTAAAGGAACAATAAGTTTGAGATGCCCGAGAGATGACTGGGGAGAATTTTCAGGATATATATGGGTATATGAGTCTGGAGCCTGGAACCAAGAATAGACATGTAATGGAGTGGGTCTAGACATTGATGATATAAGATCAGTACAGACACATATGAGATGTACAGGGAGAAAAGGAGATATACAGATCTAAATATATCTTAATAAACCATAATAAAAACCCAAACCAAGATGACGGTAAAAATTTCCCAAGGAAGAAATTTATGATACTAGGTGTATAGGTGGCTGCCTATTGTGCACAGCCTACCTGTTGTGTACATTGATACTAGAATAATCTTCTAAGGCCTTAAACAGAACAAGACTATCTCAAAACTGGCAACTTTCATGACTCACCTTTACCTCATGGGGTCAAGCCCAAATATCTTAACATGATCTCAAGTGACAGTTTCTATGTGACAAAGCATGCCACAAGCGAAAAGTTATTCCGAATACTTGAATTGTGACATCTGGGAGGAGACCCGGTCCTACTGGAAAAAAACAAAAGAGCTGTGCAGAGGAGAGAGGCCAGCTTCAGAGTTGTTGCCTTTGAGATAAAGATGTGATGTGTTGCCTGCCATAACACTGGGAAGACACAGGACCAGAAGTTGTCCAGGGATGTAGAATTTGGAATCATAAAACCACAGCATGTAAGAGTTTTGAGGAATTCGGGACCTATCTAATACAAGTCACTTTCATGCAGATGAGACAATCAAGAACTGGGTAAATGGAAGAAGGGAGTAAGGGGCTCTCTAACGTCCTCAAGAAAAGCTTTAAGCAAAGATCTGAAGGTCTCAGCCTAAGGAGAGAGCAGCATGTGAGTGGAAAGAGGAGGGATGGGGAGCAAGTTAGGAAATACATAAGATGAGCCAGGAAAGTGGAAAGAGTATTGATGGAAGCACAGCAAGCAGGAGAGGAGAATGGGAAAAGATCACAGGGAGAGAGGAAGACAGAAAACAGACATTTCATGTCAGACGCCACTTAGTACACGGATGATATGAGATAAAGAGCTGCCAGGACCTGCAGCTACCTGACTCCCAACCACTGAAGTCCATGTTGCTCAGCATGTCTCCCCTTCTGAAATTCAAACTACCTTGTTAAACCTACACCAGAGTACCTACAACTCAGGACCTGTATGCAAGCATGTCAAGAAGAAAACTTCAGGAGATGTACTTAGAAAAGAGCTGGAAGAGTTATGGGTCCTTCAAAGGCAGGGGAGCATGGAGAAGCGCCACAGCTGACCAGATGGATAATCAGACATAGCACAAGCCAAGGAAAGGAGCCAGAAGAAAGACCATTAATAAACTCATCTAGGAAATAAAAATGCAATTAAAACCCCTAGGATATAAACCACTACCTAGGACACATGGGCCATTATCCAAGAAACAGGGAGCATTCCCTAGGACACATGGACCATCCCTTAGGAAATATTTACTACTCCCTAGAGAACATGAATCATTCTCTAGGAAACATGTACCATTCCCTAGGAAACAAAGACATTTTCCTAGGAAACATGGACTATTCCCTAGGAAATCTGAACTATTCCCTAGGAAACAAAGACTTTTCCCTAGGAAACATGGACCATTCTCTAGGAAATCTGAACTATTCCCTAGGAAACAAAGACTTTTCCCTAGGAAACATGGACCATTCCCTAGGAAACATGGACCATTCCCTAGGAAACATGGACCACTCCCTAGGAAACATGAATGTTTTTCAATGGGGTTACTAGGTGGTACAATTTGACTGTATCTCCTCCAAAATTCAGGTGTGCCTTGGACAGTGCTAAGAGTAAGAGTCTTTGATGAGAAGTTCTCAGTCATGTGGATGTGAGGTCGGATGCCTTATAAAAGGGCTTCATGGTGAGAGTTGGCCCTGTCTTGCTCTCTGCTTTCTGCCATCTAAGGACCCAGCAAGTCAACTGTCACCAGATAGCACTTGCTCTGCCTTGATCTCAGGTTTCCCAGCTCCCAAGCTCTATGAAATGAAAATATATATTCTTCTCTAGAAGCACAAAACTGAATAAGACATTATATAAGTAATTAAGAAGAAAATAGGAAGACATAAAGACCTACACATACACACACACACTCAACAACTGAAATCACAATTTTGAATTTTAGAGTTCACTTTACATAGGTATATGTGTTTTTAAAGAAATACATATGTAGGCTTAACTCATTTTCCCTTTCATTTTATGCATTGTGATGCTAATCTTTATATTTCTATAACAATACTTTATTGGCTGCATGTAATTTTACTGTATCGTGTCTCATCATTCCTATTCCCCGCTGGAGCCATTTAAGCAGTATACAAGCTCTTAAAATATTCTATAGCTAACAATCAATTTTTGAACAAATTCCTGGACATGCAATTTCTTAGGAAAATAATTTGTGCCAAAATAGCCCTTCAGAAAAATTGCACCCGTTCACAGTCCCAACAGAGTTTGAAGGCCGTGCCTGTTGCTTTGGGCAGCAGTCAGTCTTTCTCACTGATACTGCTAGAACAATGTATCTGTTTATTACTGAAAATATGCTACAAGAATTCCATTTGGGATCTAGATGATTAATAAAGAAGAAGCATTATATTTTATTAATTTTTCTTAACAACCAGTTCTAAGAATTTCTTAGAAATGAGTCCTTTGTCCTCCATATGTAGCCAAATAGTTTTCTCCCACACTATGGGTTTTTTAAGCATTTTCTTTTAAAGTTTTTAAATTGCATTTATATATTTATTTGGAGGTAAGAGAACAACTGTGGGAATTAGCTCTCACATTCCATCATGTGGGTACTGGGAGCCAGATTCATGTTGCCAGGTTTGGTGGTAAGCACTTTAACCCTCTTAATGGTATTTTTACAAAAGCAGAATTTGATGTCATAATAGAGTCCAAATTAAAAAAAAAGAAAAACTCTTTAAAAAATTTTGTTTTGAGACTGACTTACCTCATAGCCCAGGATGGCGTTAAACTTATGATCCTCCTGTCTCAGCGTCCAAACTGCTCTGGTTACAGGCGCACACCACTGAACCACCCCAGTGGTGTTGGGGATGGAATCTGGGGCCATGTGTATGTCAGACCCTTGAAGGCCTCACAGCACCGTGCAAGTACACACACTCAGGAAGATGAAGAGTGGAGAAGAGCTGCAATTAATCCAGCCGTCGGAACACTTGACACATTTCAGGGATGTTTTTCATTTAATTGGGATTCAAACTGTATCTGTAGTTTTAACATCTGCCTACTACAAGCTAATATTTGGGAGACTGGTGACCTATTTGGGTAAATTTTCTTTTTCAGTCCTGGAGATTTTGGAAGCCAGGGCTTGGAGCCAGGCAGGCTCTTGACTACTGAGCCACATCCAGGAATCTCCTTTCATTTTTAACTTTTTAGAAAACTCTGTTTTAACATCTGTGTAATTGTCCATTGGAATAATGAGGCCCTTCTATCACAAGTGTCAACAGAGATGTGGAGAGATGAGAATCCCCACTTTCTACTGAGAAGAGTGTCACATGGCCAGCCACTTTGGAAAGCAGGGTAGCAGTCACCTGGTGACTTAAATGCAGTTGCTGTGTAGTGCAGTGACTCCAGGTGTAGCCTCTGGACTAGCTACCTTTCATTTCTGTAACCCAATACCAGGCAAGAGCAGCCAGAGAGGAAGAGCTTGCTTAGCTGGCAGTCTGAAGGACAGTCCCTCATGCCATGGTGGTGTGGTGGCAGTAGCACAGAGAGATGTAGCTGTGGGAGCTGGCTCACATCTGCACACACAGAGAGCAGAACAGCAGGGATACCCACACAAGCTGCCTCTCTCTTTTCTCTCTCTTGCTTAGCCTGTGAGAGCTTGCTCACATCTGCACACACAGAGCAGGGCAGCGGGGATACCCACGCAAGCTGCCTTTTTTCCTTTCTCTCTCTTGTTTAGCCCGAGTGCCACTCACATCTGGGGCAAATCTTACCCAATCAGTGTCTGGAAATGTCCTGACAGACACATGCAAAGGTGTGCATCGCTGATGGGTGGTTCTTAGTCCAATCAAGTTGACAATCAGATTAACTGTCACATGCTTTAATAATAAATTAAAAAAAATAAAAACACCAAACAGGTAGCACAGAGGTTCCAAACAGCACTGCTTATAACCCACATGCACATGCAGCAAGCAATAGATGGATAAATACAATAGGGCAAGTGCAGCATTCAGGCATGGAAAGGAATGGGATAGAAACACACTGCAGCACAAACCATGAGAGCATCTGGCTGAGCAAAGAATGTGGCGCTTAGCTGAAATACTCAGAACAGGCAAATCCACAGGGACAGAAATCAGATCCATGGTTGTGAGCAGGTCAAGAAGCTAGAAAAAGAGAATGACTGCCTGGTGGGTACAGGTTCCTTATGGTGGCTTATTATAGAACATAAATCTATGTGCGTAGCAAAGAGTGGAGAGCCGTCATGCAACAATGTGGAGGAATCTTGTCAGTTGGTGGCCAGAGTAAGTGCGCAGACTTTGTGAATATGCTTATAAAATGTTCCAAAAACAGGCAAAAGTAACTTTCAGAGATAAAGTTGAAAAGATGCCTTTGCTTGGTGAGGGCTGGGCATGCTGACTAACAGGGATCAAGAGGGGACTTCTGGGACCTGATGATTTTATTTTGTCCTTTTTATGCACATGTGCGTGTGAGCGTGTGTGTGTGTGTGTGTGTGTGTGTGCGCGTGTGTGCGTGTGTGTGTGTGTGT
>LOJH01001681.1:1291-11419 GCA_001685095.1 Ellobius talpinus
GAGAGAGAGAGAGAGAGAGAGAGAGAGAGAGAGAGAGAGAGAGAGAATAGAACTCTTTTTCCAAAGTAGCTGTGTTATTCTAGACTCCCAGCAATAATTTCCCAAGATGAAAAATAACAACTCTTTTGTGAAGTAGACGAGAGCCCAGCCAGGAAGGTGCTGTTCATGGAACCTTTGCTGTTGCCCAGGGAGGAATGGTAGGGCTTTTCAGGGGCCTCCGAAGCCACAGGGACCCCTCCTGCCCTTCCAAGAGGTTTATAACACAGCTTGATTTTTCTCCCTGCATGTGGTCCGAATAATCTCAAGCTATGACCTGGACAAAAAAACGGCCTGGAGAGAAAAGGCAGTGTTTTTAACTTGGGCAGTCATTTTACAGGTAAAAACAGATAGACAGCTGTGATATGTTTTAATAACTATTCTAATGTGCTCTTTTGTTAATTTGAACAGGTTTGACCTATTTAATACCAGTCTGGGCCGAGAGAGGAAGACATTTTCACGCTGCCTCTGGTTTTTGCATCCTGATGCTGTGGCAGTCACAGGGGTTCTTGGCTCTCAGCCTCCTCCCAGGGCCCCTTGTAGTGTGGTTCTGAATGTTGCCCCAGAAAGCTAAATCTTGTGTTGTGGGTTTGGCCATTTCGACAAAGCTGTGAACGTTAGCTAATCACTTCGCCTTTTCCACGAAGGGTCTTCAGTGAGGGGAAAGCCTCTCGGAGGGGAGACTGTGGGCTGGGTTTGTTTACAGGATGAATGGCTGCAGCTTCAGTTTCAGAAGCTATGGCTTCTGGGCCTTCTAGTAACATTCAGTAACAGTCCCTGTCTCACCTCCCTGATGGAATCCCCGAGGGAAGGCTGGCCTCTCATTCAGTTTAGTGTTTCTGAGATCGAATGTTTCTGGAAAGAGCCAAATCACACCCCACACTCCACACTGACCCTTCTGCAAGGCTGAGGAGCTCATTGGAGCATCAGTAGTAAGGACAGGTTGGAAGGTTGCAAAGGCTGATGACAATTCATCTTGGGCTTTCATAGCCCCCTGAAGAGTCATTTATCGCTCCCCTTTGGTGCTCCCTGACATCTTTGTTAGTTCTCTGGGATGTACAAGGCACTAGCTTCCACCACCAAAAGGCTAACAGTGCAGCTAGAGAGGATTCCAGGCCTCCAGCTGAGACAGATCCCAACTTTTCTGGAGCCCACCTACCCAAGGCTTCCACCAGTGTCTCCATCTATGTCTTCCTTTGCTCTGCTGTTACAAAAAACTTCCTGAAACTCTAACCATGCTGGAACCTGGAATTTGGAGTTCTGAGCCTGTGTCCCAGGGGCACTGTCATTATATTTAGATTCGGGAGAAATCATCTCCTTGAGATGAGAACTGTATTTGGGGGTTGACATTACTGTCACACATTGTTCCAGAGGGCAAAGACCTGCTGGCCTGGTCAAGAGAAAGAGCTGATAGAGAGAAAGTTCAAATAGGTGCCTCTGTTGCAAAGCCCTGCAGTGGGAGGAAAAGCCCAGCCCTACAGACTTTCCTGTAGACTGCTCAGACATATAACACTGTCCGTCTGTCTGTCTATCAGACTTAGAACTAGAATCCAGGAGTGACATTTGTCTCAAGGTCAGGTTTATCTGATATAAGTAATGGCAGCAGATGTCTCAGGCATACTGTTTAAATAGATAGCCCTGCCACTAAGGTCACATTTTCCAAACTAAAGAGCTTTTAAGGAAAAAACATGGCTGATCCTTCAGTTTTAGGAAAGGAAATTGATTTGCAACAAATCCAGTCCCAGTAGAGATGATGCCAGAATGGAAGGTCCGCATTTCAGGGCCGAGGAGCCACGGGGCTGTGCCTTTCAACTATGGATCTTCCAGGCCTCCGTAGAAGGTTTTCTTCCTGGACCTGCAGGATGATATTGGCTGGAAGAACCTATGTAAAAGGTATTCCCCCACTCCTCCATACTTTAAAATGCAGACCTGAAGGGGACCACGTCCTACCAGTGAGGAGGTAGCCAGCAGCTGGCCCTCCATCACACTTAAAGTGGATTTGGGCCTGGTTTGAGCCCAGCGTGACCAGCTTTCATCTATGAAACTTTGAAAAGGGTCAGAGAACAACTAATTAAAAGCATTCCTCTTGCTGCCACAGAAATACAATAATGACCTTAAAAGATTTTCCTCTTTTAATTAAATGCCAGCTACTTTTGCTGATTTCAAGTCCAAATTGCCAATGCTGTTTTTTTCTCTCTCTCATGATTACAAAAGAGGAGATTGAAAGCCAACAGTAAACACGTGAAGTTAGAGAGTTTGTGTCCCAGAACATTTTGTCCAAATGAAGTTTTGTTCTCTCTTTGCTTTTCTTAGACAGCTAATGGTGGGTGTTAGGTTTGAGGCTAGGAGCTCATCAAGCCATATCCACTCATAGTAGCCTCTTGGTCATAGCTGCTGTCAAAGAAATGGCAAGTGCCCTACAGAGAGAGCCTGTCTGTGAATCTGAATCCATTAACAGGCTTCCCAGGTACCCAGTGTCTTAGTTAGGGTTTCTATCGCTCTGAAGAGACACCATGACCATGGCAACTCTTATAAAGGAAAACATTCAATTGTGGTGGTGGTTCACAGTTTCAGAGGTTTAGTTCATTATCATCATGGCAGGGAGCATGGTGCCTGGCAACATGGTGGCATGCAGGCAGACATGGTGCTACAGAATTATACATCTTTGATCCAAAGGTAACAGGAAGTGAACTGAACACTGGGCATGGCTTGAGCATATAACACCTCAAAGCCCACCTCCACTTCCTCCAACAAGGCCATACCTACTCCAAAAAAAGCCACAACTCCTAGTGCCAGTCTCTATGAGCTCATGGGGCCAAATACATTCAAACTACCACACCAAGACTCAAAGAAATAAATGCTAGACCTCAGACAGAGCTGCTCAAGTCATGCCCATCTGCTGCCCTTTCTACCTCTGCCTTCATAGTTGATTCTGGGATCCCCACTGTCCAAGGAGACACAGATACCAATAACCTTGTAAGACTCCCCAGGTACCGGATTCTGGGAGAATGTCAGCTTCCCCAATTCTCACTTCCCCGCATGCAAATTTACAGGCCAAGACTGTCTGTGGTTTATCCCTCACCTGAATGATGGGTACACCTTAACTAAATGTGACTCTTCTCCTATCTTCCCCCACATCCTCTCTTCCTCCAAATGCAAGCTCCTCCTCTGCATCCTCAGCAACCAGGGGATGAGAGCTACCATGACTACAGGTAAGCACTGTGGCTGTTCACCAACCATACCATATGAAACCTTTCCCTTCTTCTGACACTTACAAGAGAGGACCGCTATTCTGCCTTGTAGATCTGACTGTTCTTAGGGCCCCTATCATACTCTTGACTGTCTGTCGTGTTAGCAACACTTCAAATATACTCTTACCAGAGAGGATGATCTGCCTCAGTGCCCACCTTGAACCTGTCAGTGGGTTGTTGTGGGTGTGACCATGGTCATGATGATGGCTGTCCTCACCTGGGTGCTATCTCTCACCACACCATGAAGCCCCTGGATCAACAGACTGTGGTTAATTATCTTTCTTTCTTTGGTCCTCTCTTTAGGCTTTTTTTTGTCCTGTGTCCTTTCTCATGAATTTCAACCTGAGAGCATTACAAAGTCAGGGCCAGGTTCATCCCATCAGTGAATCCAGGAGGTACTGAACTCTCTGGATGGTGGGAGGTGGGTGTAAGGGCTAAAGTTAAGCTGTAGGATCCACTTGCCCAAGGACGGATCATTTCCTGGAATGCTGGGAGTTGTTGTTCCTGTGACATAACAAGTCATGTGTTTCCACTTCAATACACAAGGTTGGTTGTCCCAACTGCACAGGGCATGCTTGCTCACTTGTAAGCAGGAGATACAGAGACAGGAAGTACATCAGGATGTATTCTTGCCCCTGATTTGATGAAGAGGCGTTGGGGATTTGGCCTTTATAAGCATCTGGCCAATGTAGCTCACAGCCATTCTCTGGGAATCCCAGGTATGGATCTGGCCAGTATTAAATAAAGCTTTAATTGGATAATTGTGGAACTGGTCTTTCTTCTCAAGACTTTCAGGCTTAACATTGGGAAGGTGAGAGTTTCTTTCCACAACTGTGTTTGACCTCATCACCATTCATCTTTAAACTATTATTTTTTATGTATGTGTATGTGTGTATATATGTGCCATGAGTGTATAGTGCCCATGGAGGCCAGAAGAGGGTGTCAGAGCCCCAAAGCTGGAGCTATAGTTGGTTATAAACCATCTGAGATGGGTGCTGGGAAACAAACTTGGGTCCTCTAGAAGAGCAGCAAGTACCTAACTGTAGGTGGAGACTGCTTGTTCATTTCCCAGCTACTCAGACTCGAATAACAACACAGAAACTATATTAATTACAACACTGTTTGGCCAATAGTTAGGCGTATTTCTAGCTAACTCTTACATCTTAAATTAACCCATTTCTATTAATCTGTGCATCACCACGAGGCTGTGGCATGCTGGTAAGGTTCTGGCTGGCCGTTTGCGTTTTTTTCTCCTTTGGCAGCTACATGGCATCTCCTTGACTCCGCCTACTTTCTTTCAATATCTCTGTTCAGATTTCCTGCCTGGCTTTACTAAGCCATTGGCCGAAGCAACTTCTTTAATAACCAATGGTAATAAAACATATTCATAGCATGCAGAGGGGAATCCNACATCTTAAATTAACCCATTTCTATTAATCTGTGCATCACCACGAGGCTGTGGCATGCTGGTAAGGTTCTGGCTGGCCGTTTGCGTTTTTTTCTCCTTTGGCAGCTACATGGCATCTCCTTGACTCCGCCTACTTTCTTTCAATATCTCTGTTCAGATTTCCTGCCTGGCTTTACTAAGCCATTGGCCGAAGCAACTTCTTTAATAACCAATGGTAATAAAACATATTCATAGCATGCAGAGGGGAATCCTACATCACTGAACCTCTGAGCCATCTCTCCAGCCCAGTGCCACATCTTAAAAATGAGATTTACATCATTGGTGCTCCTGTGCATGGGCAGAGGTCAGTGGCAGATAACGATTGTAGCCTCTCCATTTAGTGTGCATTAATAGGAAAATGTACAATGGGCCATTGTCCCATGCAGTTAGGAAGAAAGGGCAAGTGTGTGGAGCCCAAGTTAACTTACCAGAGCTACCAGAACAAGCACTGCAGATGGTGACATGAGTTAAACAGGAATTCATTGAGCCAGTTCTCCCAATCAAAGTGCAGAATCAGGGGGCCTGCACGGGCAGTTTCTTCTGAGGATGGTGAGGCAGGATTTATTCCACCTCCCCTCCCCACAGCTTTGGGTGGTTTCATAGCAACCTTCAATAAATGTTGGGCATGGAGGCTGTGCTGGTTAGGTTTTTATTTATTTATTTTTGTCAATTTGACACAAGCTAGAGTCATCTGGGAAGAGGGAGTCTAAATTGAGAGAAAAAACAAAAAAAAACGCTTCCATCGCTGACCTGTAGGCAAGTCTGGGGGGCAATGTTTTGATTAATGATTGATGTGTGTCACACCTAGGCAGGTGATCTTATGTTCCATAACAAAGCAGGCTGAACAAACCACAGAGAGCAAGCAGTAAGCAGCATCCTGCCTCCAGGATCCTGCCTCCAGGATCCTGCCTCCAGGTCCTGCTTCCATAATCCTGCCTCCAGGTCCCTACCTCCAGGATCCTGCTTCTAGGTCCTGCCTCCAGGATCCTGCTTCTAGGTCCTGCCTCCAGGATCCTGCTTCTAGGTCCTGCCTATAGGTTCCTACCTCCAGGACCCTGCCTCCAGGTCCCTGCTTCCATCTAGAATCCTGCCTCCAGGTCCCTACCTCCAGGATCCTGCTTCTAGGTCCTGCCTCTAGGTCCTGCCTCTAGGTTCCTACCTCCAGGATCCTGCCTCCAGGTCCCTGCCTCTAGGTCCCTGCCTCAGGTCCCTGCCTCCAGGATCCTGCTTTCAGTTTCTGTTCTGACTTCACTCAGTGATGGACTGCGATCAGGATTATGTAAATCAAATAAACCCTTTCCTCTCAAGTAGCTCAAGTAGCTTTCGGTCATAGTTTATCACATTGAAACTGAACTAAGACAGGTAGCAGAGATATTATATTACCCCAGTGTCTGCCTTCACAGGGGATTTACCCCTTCTTTCCCATTGTCTTTTTTTTTAATGAAGATACCATATTGTAACATGCCTGATAGTGGTCAAGATATTCTCAAGAGATAGTTGTGTCCCCAGTTTTGACTACCAGACTCTTGAAACAATTGACTCAAGAAATTGGAATTCCCCTAAGAATCTCATGCTGGAAGAAGAGAAAACCAAAAGTCTGGGCCAATGAGTGGTGGGCTTTTCTCCTGCAAAGAGATTTGTAATTTAACCCACCATCTCACAGGAAAGTGGAGCCAAAGGAAGCAGCATGCCCGTGATAGTGGACCACACCTTGGCCAGCACTGCTTAGATGCACCCAGCTCTGGCCCTCTACTTAAATCTAAACTCATGCCAGGACCCCAAATGATGTATGTGAAAGGTCAATGGGCTTGAGGGGTCGATGGACACTTCTGTGTCTCCTTTCCCAGTGTAGCCACATTAAATGAATCACTTTTTCCTGTTTTTCACTATTAATTAGACTTTTAAAATTGAGTCATCTAAGACGGGTGCCAAGCCTGGCTTATTGGCACACAGGCTGCGAACCAAGTCTGATAACAACGCTATAGGCAAACCCACCCTACTACGGCCCCATTTTAGCATAGCTTTCTATGTAAAAAGCCTTCCTCCAAGTGAAGCCCCATTCTGGGATGCTGGGGGTCAGCACTGCAGCATAGTAGTTTTCAGGAGACAGAATTCAGCTCACAGCAGAACGGGGAGATCCCCACTGAGGCGTGACTCTGAGTTTCCAGCAGTGTGTCCTTGAGAGGACATGCATAGACCAAATTTGCCTTCGTAAAATTCTATGTAAGGGATTATTCTTCCCTTATTTTCAGAGGATTCTGAATCCCCCAAAGCGTCTGTATACTCCCTCAGAGGAGCCTCCAGCAGTTCTAGAAATAAGGTAATGTGCTTACTTCCGACGGAGGAAGAGGCTCAGGTAGGCGATGGGGCCAGCCTGAGAGCTCAGTCAGAGCTGCGACAGCTGTGTCTGTCTGTCTCCATGTCCAGGCTTCTCTGCATGCTACCAATCTGCTAACAGCTTCTTCCTTTTCTCTTTCAGGAGATCACTCATCTGAATTGTGGGTTTTTTTCTTTTTTTAATTAATTGGGCAATTTGCATAGAAGGGAATAAATTACTGACATAGAAAGGCACATTCTCCTAATCAAATGTGTTTATTTAAAGCTGCAGGGGAAAATCTGGTAGGGAGAGAAGTCAGTGATGGTTGTTGGTTCTGGAGGGGAGTAGGGCTTGTGGGGGAGGGGTGCTGGGATGCCTGAGAGGAAGATGGAGGAAGAACAGGTGGGCAGGCGTGAGCTCTACAGCAGGGTGCAGGGCACATAGCCAGGTCCTGGAATAGCAGAGCAGGTTACCAGTGCTCTGCCTGCCTCAACCTACATCTTTGAACATCTGTGAAGAAATGTAACAATGCCACTCGGGATGGGCGAGCATTTGCCTAGGCTGCACGAGGCCCTGGGGTCAGTTCCTGGCACTTCAAATCAATAATAATTAAAAACAGCAACAACCACAACAATAACAACATTGGCAGCCTGTAAAACCCAGTGTTTGGTGATGTCATTAGCCAACTTAAATGACACAGAAATAAAGTGTATTTTGGGGGGAATAACATGAAGGTTTGGGGGAATGTGTGAAGTTGGAGGTAACAGATGAGAATTCCTTTTGACATAAACAGCAGAAAGAAGCCCATGGCTGGGACTTCCATGAGAAAGAGCGAGGCTGCAGATAGACAGTTAGGGATTATTGGCAGAACTGTTTTTTTTAACGCATAGGTTCAACCATCCATTTTAGGAACTAACAGGCAAGCAGTTGTGTGTCTATAAATAGACCTCTAGAACTCAGTGACAAAGGCTACACAAGATCTGGGAGGACGGCAGCAGAAGAGCTTACCTGGTATGAGGGGAGAATTTCAGAAAAGCAGTGAATTTTAAACTGAATCCTGATTATGCGCTCAGATGTGATTGGTAGATTTTGGATAAATCCAGCACAGGGGAAAGTAGATCCGGTCTTTGTGAGTCAAGCCATTGTTAAACCAATTCTAGACCAGATCTAATGTCCTGACGGAAAATAGGGTTCTGTTGTAGGTTGTCGAGGTAATTCTGCTATGTATGACAAGTGGACCCAACATCCCACTAAGACTGTGAAAGAGCCTCAGGTGGACAGGTGGCTCTCTTCGACATGGGCAGCCAGGGACCCACGTCCCCTCCATCATGTAGCTCTGTTATCCCTGGATGTCAGAAAGCCCCCAGCTCCTACATGTTGAAGGATGGGGCGATCAGTGAGGAAGAGCAGAAAAGCCCACCTTCTTGAAAGAGCCAACCTAGACACGATGCATTCCACATCCACTCACATGCAGGCAATGATGACTGGCATGCATGAAACGGTGGACACGAGAGGCGACCCGGTGACAACTCCCCATATGAGACGGGACCATGAAAGGTTCTAGGGACCTGGCAAGCTCTGTCAGTAGTAGCATCAACTGAGTAGCAGAGGAAGCATTGAGCACCGTGTGTGACTCAGCGCAGAGGGTACCAGACGGCAGCAGGGCTCAGTGGGCCTGGGCAATGTGCCTGATTCATTGAGTGGCTCCTGGGTACAGATAGGAGCAGCTGGAGGTATGAAGGCCAGCAACCTACAAGCCAAGCATGACAGCCATCACACAGTTTATTTGGAATGCGGTCCCTGTGCATTCAGAAATGGGTTCCATGTGGTACAGGACAGAGGTGTCAGGCACAGTGAATAAAACAGAAACAGGCAGGGATTATCCGGTCACAACTGCAGGAAGTGAAGATAAGGTGGTCCTGCAGCAGAGCCCTCAGAAGTGAGAGTTGAAGGAGGCAGAGAGAATCTCTAGTTACCCCACGGGAGTGGCTGCTGGAAACTACAGGGATGCCAGGGCACCCATGGTGCCTCCTCAGAGTCTGACATCATCGGAGGAGTCACAAAGGTCAGCAGAGCTCAAGGGTCACATGTTCATTCTCTAGCAGTGTAAGATGAAGAAATCCAGGTATCTGAAACAACTTACATCTAAACTAGAAGTGAGTAAGTATATTGTAGGTAAGACAGCATCACTTCCAACTGTCAGAAAACAAGAGACAAGCAAGTAGAGAAGGAACACTAGGTGTTCACTGAGAGGTCAAGACAGACTTGCATGTGCTTGAGGCAGATGAGAATGGATGAGCTAGATAGACAACAGACAACGGAAACACACACACACACATGCACACACGCATACACTCCATAGGTTATGCCAGTAGGGGCTAAAACCAGCATAGCTCTGTACTGGTGAGCATGCTTACACCTAAATCTTGGTTTCTAAGTTTCTTGCTGCAATAAAAGGAACTAAGTCTGCTTAGGGACACAACAGATTTCAGGACTGGGAAAGGGAAAATATAAGATGAAACCTGGAGTATCAAATGAACTGAGAAAATGAGTCCTGGAGGTGTGGCTCGGGGCAGAGCACTCACCTGGCATGTGTAAGGCTATGGGTTTGTGCAAAAGACACACACACACAGTATACATACATACATGCATGCATTCATACACGTATCAACACAGAATATGTGCATACATATACATTCACAATACAAGCATGCATATACACACATGTACAAATATAGACAAATGTATACATATAGGCGTGCAACACAATACATACATGTATGCATCTACATACTTATGTCTCTATAAATACACACGTGTATATATACTTCTATATACACATACATACATTCACACATACAATCACACATACAAATGTATACACACATATACACATATTCATATGTATATACATAATGCCATGTGGGATTGCAGGGCACATCCTGCATCCGAAAAAGGATTTTAGTGGAAAATCTGGTGATATTTGCATAAAGTCTACAGATTCATTTTAAAAATAATCTATGTGGGGTTGGAGAGATGGCTCAGTGGTTAAGAGCACTGGTTGCTCTTCCAGAGGT
>LOJH01001681.1:11513-44899 GCA_001685095.1 Ellobius talpinus
ACATGGAGGCAGAATGTTGTATACATAATAAATAAATAAAATCTAAAAAAAAAACCTATGTGAAGAGTTTGCTCAACATTGTTTCAGGATTTATGACTGTGAAGTAATATTTTAATCTTACCATTACAAATTATATTTCCACACAACTAAACTCAGGAATGAAAACTGTCCCTAGAGATGGGGAATGGGGCCACCCTTGGTTCCGACAGGCTATAAGTGGGACTAGGGAAGGGGCCACAGCTGTAAGCTTCCTAAACGCAGACAGGAAGGAAGCAGTTTCTGTTGTAGGGCCTTTGAGGCAGTTAACATATTTAACCTGCAGCAGCCCTGCAGGAGACCGAGGTGCTCATACATAATTCCAGGTTACAAGCAGGGAAAGTCAGGCAGAGTGAGAGGCTCAACAGTGGAGGCTGTTGGTTGTGTTTATGGTAGGTAAATCGCTAAGAGCCATTTCACGGAATTCTCATAGCAAAGCAATTCAGATCTCCACTTGAAAGATGAGACCACTGCACTGGAGGGAGAAGGGGCTGGCAGATACAGGCTGCTTGCCTTCCCTTCAGGCACACTGTGCTGCCAGCCTCCTGTGGGCTCCACCGGGTACCCAGCACACTGCTCACCAGGAGCCTCAAATGAAACATAAATTTTGTTCTTCCACGGACTCTAGGCATGATCCCTCTGACTGAAGGCAGAGAAAGACAAAGACTGAGAAAGAGAGACCTCGGGATGCAGTAGGATTCCAGAGGGCAGCCTGGCCAGTGGAAGTCAGCTGTGACCTACTGAGTCACAGGTCTGACTTCTGGGGAGGGAGAGACCCTTTTTGATGAAAGGGCAGGAGTGGAGATGGGGGAGTAAACACCATGCTTCGCTAGACTAGTCTGACATTGATGTTGCCTTGGAAACCAGCCTTTTCCTTCAACTGTTCCAAGTTTGCTAATTTTGGAGGCTTCTTGGAAACATGATGAGGAATTTATCTCCTCTTCTACACAAGTCCCCAGTCAGATTAGAGTGGACTGTGGGGGTGGCACGGGGGATAAATGGATTCATGGCAGTTCCAAGAGGTGGTCTCTCAATCCCCCCCAAAGAACATCTCCTAAAAATAACTCTGTCCTGATCACCTGCTGGGGTCCCCTCCAGCACCATTATCTCTTCCCCCTGTCAGGCAGCAATTACCCACTCACTTGTCTTGCTCCCTGGCTGTCCTCCAGCCTCAACTGTGAGCCTCAGGGAGCGGGATAGCTTCCTTCCAGGTTGAGGCTCTGCCTGTAGCGCTAGGCTAGGGAAGAGATCCCTGGAGCACCAGTAAGAGCGTGGGCTTCCCCTGTTTCCGCATTCTGAAGACGCTATTCCAGTGACTTCGGAGGGTGTCTCTGCAGAGCCTCCCTCCCAAATTCTTTCTTCTAGCTGGAACCTGTCCTCCACAACCTGCTTCCCAGGCTGCCACCCACAGTGGGACATCTAACCTGCTCCTAGGGAACTCAAGTCACTGTCCCCACACAGCGGGGCTCTCTCTCAGAAGAGGTCCTGGTGTGGATAAATAGATTGAAAAGTGTGCAGAGGCCACAAAGGGAGTCTCTTCCACTAACCTAAGTCCTGGTTTTATGATCATTGCTGGCTCAGCAGGGCTCTGTGAAAAAGGAGATTTTCTTGACTAAATCTTTGGTTAAATTCTTCTCACTGCTCTGGCACTTCTGCTCATCTAGGGGATTATATTCCCTTTATTCTGATGAGAAAATTATAACTACACTAGGAAAAATATTAAGGTCACCCCTAATAATCAAGATCCCATTGCCCCTCCATTGCCTCTTCTCTGTCCTTTCTCCCACCATTATACATACTGCACATGGCTGCTCAAGGTGGAGCAAAGATAACCTTGGTGGTTTTTCTTTCTTCTTTCTGGCTTTATTTATTTATTGGCAGTAGAGTAGCAAATCCACTTATGACAGAATGTTTGAACATGTGTTCATTAAATCTTTAGTTGACTCAGTATAGCTGAATGATGCATCTGGTGTTTACATGTTAGGATCCATGGCCTCTGTAAGTGGGATGCCAGCTCATAGCCCTGCCTGGGCCTCCCAGGCTCACTGTTTCAAAAGACAGGCTGGCTACCCAGAGCTCTGGGGTATGAGTAGGGTTGTCTCTGCCCTGGGCATACAGCTTGCACAAGGCTGGGGCTAGGCTGCCTTCCTTCTCTCTTCTAATCATGCATGGCTGGTCCCAATCCCCCAGTTTTACAATTAGTGTAGTGTTCCTGCTTCCAGCTCTGTCTCACCAGTCTTGCCCTCCTCCCCGAATGGCCTGCCATCTGAGGCAGGAAGATGTGTGGGCACAAACTGCAGCTTCAGAGCGCAGCGTTGAGTTGCGTGGCTGCTCCTGCTGGAAAGGTGGTTAAGACGCGAGCACCAAGATGTGTGGGTTGGGATCACAGCTCAAGCACTTACCACATCACCTCTCACAAACGGCTTCGTTGCCTCTGCTTGTGCACTTAAAACGGAAGCGACAGTGACTGCCAGTGGCAGGGATGTCGAAGGTAGGGGTGGCTCCTTCCTGGAACTGCCGAGCACTTAGCACTTGGCACAGCAAAGGGCATTTGCTATTCTTAGCATTAAACACTTAGGCTGAGTTCAAGCTAAGAATAAGCCAGTTCGCTTTTTGTGAGAACCGTAGTTTGATGTTCTGAGAAATAAGCAGTAATTGTGACTGTGTTGCCCAGAGTCTGACACACAACAGAACGAGTTCGGGACCAAGAAATCAACCAAACCTAGATTTAAACCCCAGTTTGTCTACTGGGGCCCAGGGGTAGCCTCTTCCTGCCTTTGAGCTTCAGTTCTTCATCTATCTGTCAATAACTGTCACCTAAAGCAGCTAAGACAATAGTGGCACTGGCGTTCTCTGCCTCCTCCTTGAGCTGCTGGCTGGCAACCAGCTGCATCGTAGCGAAGGCACTAGCAGACCCCGCTTCCACCACTGTCTATTTCTGTATCTAATTTTTGTCTCTAAACTTCAAGGTAGTGACATGTGTGGTAGTATATGCTATGGTTTGAATCTGTAACTCAAAAGTATATGTCGGAAACTTGGTCTCCAAAATAACATTGTGGGAGGCGGATCCTGGTGAGATGGCCATGGGGACTCCAGCCTCATCAGCAGGTTCATGCTGAATATGAGTGAGGGCTTGAGTGAGGGCTTGCTCCTGGAGATGGATTCCTTGCTTTCTTATACTGACTCTTGGCCTTCCTAGAAGGAGCCACCCGCCTTCAAGTTCAATAACTTCTATCAACCAGACCCGTGAGAAAGAAATTTCATTTCTATCCAAATTACTCAGTCATGTCAGGACCTCAGTACAGAGTCAGGCCCTGAGTATTGTTTCAGGCTCTCAGTGTAATGGAAAGAACTTAGTAATATGTCATGACTTCAGTATCTTATCATGCCCCACTCAGCATGTCAGGACGTCAGGATGGCATCACTTTAGGCTTTCAGGAGCATGTCAGGACTTAGAGT
The DNA here is from genome assembly GCA_001685095.1 of Ellobius talpinus. NCBI lineage: Eukaryota > Metazoa > Chordata > Mammalia > Rodentia > Cricetidae > Ellobius > Ellobius talpinus. The sequence goes on from LOJH01001681.1 coordinate 15,009, forward strand.
CATGTCAAGCCCTCAGCAACGTGTTAGAACTTCAGGATCATGGCAAGCACTCTATGTCAGGCCCTTAGTATCATGTTAGGGTCATACCACACATCCAGTAACACCAGGACCTTAGAATCTCTTCATGTCCTCAACATCAGGTGGGACCTCAGTGTCCTTCGATTCATGTCATATCCTCAAAACTATGTCAGGACTTTGGTATCATGTCAGGTGTAAGTACAATGACAGGACCTCAACATTATGTGGGACCTTAGCAACATGTCAGACAATCTGAATCATGCCAGTGCCTCAAAATTATGCCAGGATCTCCACATCCTGTGAGGCCCTTAGCATCACATGTCCTCACTATGATGCTGTGACATCAGTGACATATCAGGATGTGAGCCTATTAACAGGCCCATAGCAACATATCCGGATGTTAACATCTCTGTTACTGGGTGAGTTCCTGAGCATTATGTGACAAAATCAGCATTATCGATTCCCCTTGCGTTATGTTATTTCCTCTGTATCATGCCATGATCTCGTTAGTATGTTAGGGTCAGATTCTTCTATCGGAACCTCAATGTCATAGCAGAACCTCAGCATTGTGTCTGTCACTCAGGATTCTATTAGGCCCTCAGCCTCACGCCGGGTCCTCAGAGAAATAGTGTTAGTCTAATGTCATGTCAGAACCTGTGCATTAGGTCAGGATGTCAGCAGCTTAGTAGGTCTTCAGCATCATAGTGTTTTGCCAGACCTTGACATCACATCTTCACCTGTGTCATGAGTGGATCTCTCATATCATGTTAGATCTTCTCTTTCATCACCTTAGTTTCATGTTAGACATTTAACGTTCTATCATGGCGTCAGCGAAGTGTCAGGACTTGATTTCATTGCAAGCCTTCAAGCATCATGCCAGACGACTGGTGTTATGTCCATCCTCAGCATGATGCCAGACCACAGTGCCATGTTAGCCTTCGGCATGAAGTCAGGACCTCAACACAAAGCAAGGACCGTGGCACCATGCCTTCCATCAACATACAACCTCAGCAGAATGGGAGGACCTTAGCATCATTTCAGATGCTCAGCATCATGCCAAAGCCTCTCTATCAGGTCAAGCTTTCCCTGTCATGTCTGAAACCCACCATATCAAGACCTCAGCATCACAGCAATATCTCAGCATCATGTCATTTTCTCAAGGTCACATCAGGTCTTTTGTATCATACCAGAAACCCAGCGTGTCTGGCTCGGATACCATGTCTGGCTCTGAAAATGATGTAATCACCAATAACACCATGGTATGCACTGAGAAACATGTCAGGAAACCACTGTGACATCCACACCTCAGTATTAGGTATAAGCCTCAGCATCATGCCAGAGCCTCACTATGATTTCAGGACTTCACAGTCCCATTAGGACCTCAGGACCACGTCAGGTTCTGAGCATCATAGGTGGGCCCTCTCATCGAGGCACCGCCTCAGTATCATGCCAGGCTTTCCGTGCAATGCCAGGGCTGCAGCATCATGAGCCCTTCAGAACCTGTCTAAACTTCAGTGCCACTGCAAGATATTAGCATATGTCAGATCTTTCCACAGTATCAAAACATCTTGTCCTCAGGATCACGTGAGGCCTTCATTTTCGTATCAGAACCTCAGCACCATTATCAGTTCCTTGCTGTCAGGTCATGACTTCAGCATCAGGTCAGACTTCAGATATCCTGCCAGTCTTTTGGTATCACACAGGTACTTCAGCATCATGTTAGGCCCTTGGTATGACACAAATCATTATGTCAGACTCACGGCACCCCGTCAGGTTCTCAGTACCACATTATAGCTTCAGCATAAGATACCACCTCAGCATTACTTCAGGCCTGTATCTTCCTGTCGGGAACTCACCAGCTTGTCAGGACCTCGATATAGTATCAGGCTTCCAGTTTCATATAAAGACCTCAGCATCGTGCTGGAGCTCAGCATCATATCAGGGACTCAGCATAATACCAAGACCTCAGCATCATGTCAGGAACTCAGCATCATGTTACTGCATCAGTACCATGTAGACCCAGAGCATCCTTTTATGTCCTCAGTATATGACAGAACAGACTATCATGTGTAGACATCAGTATGACATCTGGACATGCTGTCACAGTCAGAGCTCAGCGTCGTTTCAGGACCTTATTTCAGCAACGTATCAGGACGTCAGTATAGTGCTGTAACTTCAGTATCATGTCATCAGCCACTCACCCCTGAGTCAGGCCTGCAGCATCCATCCTTTTAGAACCTGAGTATTATATCTAGGTCCTCAGCATCATCTCAGAACTTCACTATGTGATCGGGTAGCAAATATAGAGTCAGGCTCTCGTCAGCATGCTGGCTCCTTACTGGCATGTTGGCACTTTAGCATGATGGCACGGCTGTAACCTCAGGTCAGCATTATGTAAGAATCTCAGCATCACGTCAGACCCTCTGCATCATCAGGATCTCTGCGTCATGTATTATGTCAGGCCTTCTGAGCCAATCAGAACAGCGGCAGCACACCATGACCTCAGCATTATCAGCCTCTTGGCGTTACATGCTCCGTATCATGTTACACTTCAGCATCCTATTAGCTCCTTAGCAACACATCTGGACCCTACCCAGTGAGGACCTAATGCCATATGACACCATCTTTAGGGTCTTAAAGCGATGGTTACTTTAAGGTGGAGATCCCTCCCCACCATGCCCCCAGTGCCTCCTCCCACCTAACAGGGCACTCTGCTCCTGGCCTCCCAATCCTCTCTCCTGTACCCTCAGTCTCTCCAGCAGGCTCTGAGAAGAAGGAGAAGCTGTAAAAGATGGCCAAGACGCTCAGACACATCTATGTTTATTTTTTTTTCCTGTCAGAAAATCTCAAGAATTACACCAAAAAATACTTCAGCCTCTGCTACCTACTGACAAAAATACACCACAAAATTATAAAGCGCTCTGTGGTTTTGCTAGGGACGATTTGTCAGATGACGAATGAATTTACAGGTGACTCAAGGTGATGGGAGGACGGGTGGAAGGGAGGAGGGAGGAAAAATCAGATGAGCGTGTTTGGCAGGATAGCTTGAGCTACGCTACTCCTGTTACCCAGCTGCTGTGTGAAATGATTTCAGCAATATAGCAAGCCACAAAAAGCACTCTTACATGGTCTGTTGGAGAGGCACTGGGAAACAGTAACACATGTCAAATGAACAATTCTCCTGGCCAGTTCTGGTCCTCTTGGGCCTAGAGCCAGCACCTCCGCAGAAAAGGGCCTTCCTGGAATTCTCCTGAGAAGCAAGAGGCCCCTGCTAGCATGTCCTGTGCCTTAGAATGGGAAGCCTAAGAATGGTGGCCATGCCCCTCCTGCTCTCCCCACCCTTCATCAGGTGCTTTTGGAACCCAGCTGGGGAGTTTGGGTGCACATCCTTTGTCAACACAACAAAGTGAACCAAAGACAGCCACCTTCTCCAGCTTCTTTTAGAAATGACCTGCCACCATTGCAGGCCCAATTTTCAGATTTCCTCCTGGCTGTCTCTTGGATTTCCTGGCTAGGCTCCCATGGTCGCTGCTGCTGTCATGAGCACTTTGGGAAAGAGCAAACATGTAAGACCTGGGTGCCTGTGCTTCTAGCTGGGCCCAGGGCGACCCGCCTGTTTCCTTGCCACCCCTCTTCCTTTCTCTCCTTTTCCACCCCTGCCATCTTGAGAACACAGGCAGCGTCTAGGGATACACCTAGAAAAATAAAAGAAAGACAACATCTACCCATGTCTGTGTTTGCTGATTCACAACAGCTGCCCTGTGAGTGTCCAGAGCCTAGGTCTCATGGGCTGCCCTGGGTGGAGCATGGATGCCTCCTCTGTGGCTTTGTGCTCGTCTTGCAAACTCACCACTAAGTGGTACTCTATGCATTCCTGGTTTAGAAATGCCAGCGTCACCTTTCTCTCCAATTCAGCCTTCTCTGCCTTGCTGTGCTCCTTTCCTGCAGACCACAGGCAAGCCAAACGGCCCACCCTTTGCCACACAGATACTAGGTCGCCTGCACTGAAGCCAAGGTGCCTTGTCTAAGAAGCCCAGAGAGGCTGTGCTCTTTACTGCCCTGCTGTGTCTTCCATACGGAGCCTGTTTCAGGTGCCTTTTATTTATTTTCTCTGGCTCCCCTTCCTGTCTCTAAATTATCCTAACAAAGGCTAAGCGGGGGCTTTGAAAGTATCTTACATGGGAACAATCAACATGAAACATGCCTTTGTACATGAGCCTGACTTGGGTACGAAGGAACAATACGAAAGGACAAAAGGAAAGATCGATTCAGACGACTCCAGTGCACAATATTTTCAGGGAGTTCTCCCCAGACCCCATCCTGCCCCGCCCCCACCCCGTACCCCAGCAGTACAGTGTTGTCTTGTAGCTTCAGCTTTGCCTAGCCAGTCTGGGGTTCCCCTCTCCACCCACCACCCCCATCCCGGCTGAGGCGGGCCTCTAATGGCCCTGGGTCTTGGGCGGCTTGGGTTCGTGGATGACGGCGGCTGCCGACAACCATGGCCCAATCGCCCGGGCAGTGCTCTGCTTGGCCACACTGTAGTGGCTGATGACTGTGTAGAAGCGGCTCCTGGAGCTGGGGTCCTGGGCTGAGTAGTAAGCGTCCAGCGAGGCCGGGATACAGCGCTTGTGCTGGGGAAGAAAGAGATACGAGTCAAGAGTAGCCGGGTGGGCTGCTGGTACCCACGGACCCACAGAGACACTGCTGCCCTGCGCCGGAGTTTTGGGTTCATCCGGCTGTCAGTCACACCACAAGAGACAGTACTTCTGGGCCTGGCCTCAGCAGACCTTCCCCAATTATACCTTTGCCATCTTCAGAGCAGAGGAGATACACCTACTGGTACTGAGGTAAGATCGGACTCATCTGCTTGACGACCATATGGCAATAATAGTTCTTGGTAGCATGACATCAGGTCATCTTACTTGGTCCCAGTGACTATCTGGGCCACTGTCCACAGATAATGACAACTTCCCGTCCTTTGTTTAATATATGCATTTCTTTTCTCTGATCAAGGTTGTTGGTTCCTAACATTAATATGAATTTGTATTATGCATTTGTATTATTCCACCATATATAGGATAATCAAAAATACTACCAGTTTTAGCACTCATAGTGAATTGTGCATTGAATGGATGTTGCTATGTCTTAACGCCCCGGGCATTTTCAACTGTCTGATGGTACTAATGTATACCTAGATAATTCTGTTTCTCAATCTAGCACAGTAGCCAATAAATTGCATAAAATGGTCACTGTTACAAAGTAGGCCTTGTTCCAGGCGGTTTTGGTCAACTGTAGGTCCATGTAGAGTCCTGACAACCGATGGGTCAGATGTAGGAGAAGGCACTCTGAACTCATGGTAGGTCCAGCCTATGCAGGGTTCTCCTGTTGTCCCCACAGTGAGCCGAGGAGCAGCCACACAAGCTACTGAGATTCTGCAGACAGCAGCTATTTGAAATACTAGCTTTCTTTGCCGAGTCTCTACACTTGATATAGAACTAGGTTCTTTGTTTAGCTTGTTTTCAATCTGCGGGGTTTACTTTTTCTTATTTATTTATCAAACAAGTCAACAATTTATGTATTTTAAGGAAAATATATAATGAGCTAATTCTGGATGAACGCTGCATCCATCCTTGACTCCTTCCTCCTCTCTGAGTATCCATATTTGATATTTCAAATGTTTATCTTTTTAGAATTTAGAAACAAGCCTCTTTCACCTCCCCACTGTCACGCACAGGGAGAACTTTCTTCCTTTGTTTGCCAATATTATCTTGGAGGGGAATCTATGTCACGAAGCAGACAGTCTTTTCTCGCTGTCATACTTCTGAAGGATTCCCTTGTGTGGAGAAAGCGGGGTCTATTCAGCTGTCTCTGCCGCTTGCTGTCACTGTCTCCACTCTTTCAGAACCTCAGCCTTTATCCAGCAGGAGCATCACTCCATGGAGACACACAGCCGCACCAAAAGACACACGCTCTCAAGTTGGAACAGCCCCCGGTTGATCCCCCACTTTGGAACAGCTTCTTAGCTGTGAGGCATTGGGAAACCCTCTTAACTAAATATCCCCAATTTCTGTTACTTCTTATGGAAAACAGGGACAAAAATAATCCCATTTTCAGAACGGTTGTGTGGCTTCATAGAGATGATGTTTATGGAAATTTCTAGTAAATAGCCTGACAGAAAATAAGTACTCAGTAAACGGTGATTATAAAAATTAACACTGCCAGGCAGTGGGAGGCAAAGGCAGATGGATCTCTGTGAGTTCGAGGTCAGCCTGGTCTAAAAAGCGAATTTCAGGACAGCCAGGACTGTTACACAGAGAAACCTCCAAACAAACAAACAAACAAACAAACAAGAAAAAATACATCATCACCTGTTTCCGATTTAAAACAGCTAACTGTATTGCAACTCATATTGTATTGAGAGCCCGTTACCCGATAGGCTTGTTTGTTCATTTTATTTAATTTATTTTAGTGCTGAACTATTTGACTGTTTGGGCATACATAATTCTCCAAAGGAATAAGAAGAGCCCTAGGTCACCCAACGCTCTGAAGGAAGGAGGGCAACTAAAGCAATAGTCAGGAGGAAAAGGACCCAGAGGACCAAGGGTCTGGACACAGGCTGGGAGGAAAGCTCAGAAGCGCTCTGCCTTGTGTCTCTTCAGGGACACCCTGAGGTAAGGAATCAGCAAGCTGGTCAGAAGATCCACGTGAAGTGGAGCTTTCCGAAGACGAGCGAGTCAGTGTCAAGTGTCAGTGGGCGTCCTTCACTGCTCATGCGCAGTCTGGAGCTGGCCCACTTCCTGACCTCGCTAGAGCGCTCTCGTGCCTGTTTGAGACTGGTCCTTCAGGAAGCCATGATCACTCCCTTCCAGCTGTGTTTCAGTCCATGGGGAGACCGCCATACCCAAATATGGCCACCAGGGAAGAGAAGACATTGCTAATGTCTCCTAGGGCTACGCACCTGCCCCAAGCCCCTTACCTTATAGACAAATCCCTCAGGACAGCTGTGGTCATAGGTGAAGGCTTTGTAAACCACCAGGAACACAATGCAGGCAAGGAAAGCGAGGGCCAGGCTGACAAGAATGGTGACCTGAAAGAAGACAGAACTGAGCGGCACACAGTCTCAGCGCATGCGCTTTTAGGCCACACATGCAGCCTTCGGCACCTGGAGTCAAGAGGCTGGCTGGTTTGTCGGGAAGGGGAGGGACCAAGCACCCAGGGAATTAAATGCGCCTTGGCTTTGTCACTAACTAAAATTTAGCATGGCCCTGAGAAAACTTGTCCTTCAGGAGCTTCAGATTCTCCCGCCTAGAAGAATCCAGGAAGTTCTTTCTTGACTCTACATATGCTTTCCCGCTACTCTTTCTGTTAACACGAGGGTGGGGGCGTGGTTACGCCATCACATCCTGGGCTTCCTGCTTTCCTTCACCACCCCACCCCATCGTCAGCACGGTGTTCTAATGTCAGGCACCAGTTGCTGGTTTTGCCTTTGCTTGGACACCTGGCACCATCTTGAATGCGCCCCATCCACTGTTCTCCCACTCCAACTTTCTTCCCCCTGCAGGAAACGGCAGCTCCACATAGTCAGTAGTGAGCACACACCTTCCGGTCACCCTTAACTATGTCCCCCTATACTGCACATCAGCTCGTCAGGAAAATCTGCCTTGACATGAACTCACAACCTGACCCCTTTTGACTGCTTCAGTCATTCCCAGAGTATCTGAAGCCATGCCGCCTCTCCCAGGCAGTACTGACAGAGCCTTTAAAACTGTAAAGGCTTTCTATAGCACGGTTGACGTACAGCCATAAGAAGACTTAGATATTTTAAGTTTAAGTGTCCTTTGTCTACCCCCAAAAGCATATGGTCATCACCAAACAACCAGCTCAGTGTAAAGGACTGACTCTTGGTGGTGAGTGACAAGTGTTTGTTTAGTACCTGCAATGCCAAACCGAAGCAACGCCAGGACTTACTGGAAAGGAGTAAATGATCAATTACAAGCTCACACTGTGTCCATACACCGCATGTGTACAAAAGGAAAGCCCCCCCCCGTGATACTGGGGTCTGCCGAGTTCTTGTCAAAATTTGGGAGTGTGTATTATTTTTAAATGCTAGCCAATTGAATTAGTTGGCCTAGAAATTGGGCACAGTTCCTCCCAGGAAGAGAAAGTTCTTTTCGATCTAGGAGAAAATTAAATCAATGTTTTTTTTTGGGGGGAGGAGGGGGTCCTCAATCCCACATTTCACCCTAAGATATGGGGACAACCGTAGGAGGAGACAGGAATCTGCGATGCTCCAAATGAGGGGAGTTGCCTGATGACCCCTTTAAATACCGGGCGGGAGGAGTTTGGAAGGGGAAAGACAGTGAGGAGAGAATCAGGCCGAATCCTTGGGTGAATACAGTCCACAAGAGATTTCTCCACTCACATGGGTGTGAAATCCCATTTTAAGTTATTGTGGAAGCATTGTGCTTTCCTGGCTACTCTTTCCGTTACCCAAGGCCTCTGCTGAAGCCTATTGCACACACGCCAGCCTCCTAGGCAGGCTGAAGTCTACTGCGCACGCGCCAGCCTCCCAGGCCGGGTTAGGGCGACCACACAGGAGGATGAGATGATGCTGAGATCTGACTCAGGTTCTTCAGAAGGTCATGGATCTGAAAAGCCACAGAAGCCCATGGAAACGGAACTTGGAGAGATGCTATGCTCCCCCAAATTAATATTAATTTATTAGGAAAGCAGGTCACCCAGGATCACCACTCACCAATCCCAAGGACTCAAAAGTGCTGGCCAGAGAGTGTCTGTATTACAGATGTAAAGAAACTGAAAAACTTCCAGATTGTCCAAGACTCTAAAGACAGAAACAGTTCAGAATAACCAAATATCATCTTATCAGCCTCCCATATTTAATGATTGCACATTAATGGATTCAATTAACTAGAGACCAAAAAATTTGTGGAAAAGTAAAATTTTCTATACTGAACACACCAGCCTTTTTTTTTTAAATCATGCTCCCCATATAAGGCTATATGGCAATTACTAACATGGATTTACATTGAACTATTTTATAAGAACTTCAGAGGAGAGCTAACACCCACAGAAGATGTACAAAGGTCACATGCAAATGCACAGGAGGGAATTGCACATCAGAGGAGTTTGGTACCCCAGGGGGTCCTGTGTCCAGGCACCCCTGATCTTGATAGATGGTGTGTATTCACATAATATCACTCAGTCATAAGAGGAATGAAATACGTGTTGACAGATGTAGACAGACATCAAAACCATCACACCGAATGAAAGAAGTCATGTCTAAAAGGTCACCATGAAATACTGAGAATAGATTAAACTGTAGCGATAGAAAACACATTGCCAGGGGCTTGCGCACGCACGCGTTGGTGGGGGGGCAGTGGGGAATGACTGATAATGGATACCAGGTTCCTTCTAAGTGATGAAAATGTTTTGAAATTAGACAAGGATGATGGTCACAGTGCTGTAAATATTTTAAATGTCATCGAATAGTTTGTTTTAAAGTGACTAATTTTACAGTGTGCAAATTTTTACCTCGGGTTTGAAATGCTAGAACTAAGGGAACATGCTGCCTCCAGGGTGGGAGCTGTTCCTGTACGTGGTGACTCCATCAGAGAGCTCTAAAATGCTGCTAGCATCCCCACGGGCCCAGCCAAGAGGGCTGCCCACATTCTGGATACAAAGAGTTATCTGTGCAGTTCATTTGTGGCAACCACATGGCTATAGACTTCATGCATGCAAAGGTGAGAGCAATGGTCCACAGGCCCGCCTAGCCAGTATCAGCAGTCACAGGCAGCTCAAGGGGGCCCTGGGAAATTCCCCCATCCCAGTAACCATGTGTGATCTCAGCCTCTGACTGAGCTGAGCCCCAGCCTTTGGCAAACCTAGCAGCAGGGCAAAATGTCTAAAGACAGTCACGGTCCCAGGGAACATCTCCCACCCCAGGGGTCTCTAGCAGATTAGAGAAGGGTACCCAGCCTGCTCACCCAGGGTTGGCCTCCCCAGACATGGCAGGGCTCACCCAGGGTTAGCCTCCCCAGACATGGCGGGGCTCTCCAGTTCCTAACCTTCTCTGAGAGAAGCAGGTGTGATTCACCAAGGTCACCAAGGCCGACTGTGTGATGGAAGGGCTTTCAGAAAATGTCACCGGGAAAAGAGGAGGGAGGAAGGAAGGAGGTGGTTTCAAGTCTACTGCTAGGAGCATCTGAGGGACCTGAGGATACTGACATCCAGGTTTCCCTCTCCTGTGGCACGCAACTTAATGGACAAGGAGCAAATGGGCACAGGACATGGGCACAGTTTTCAACCTTCCAGTGGGCTGTAAGGTACACCATGGGAAGACTGGCTCCTCCTGTAAGCTGTTTGGATTTGCATCTCAAGCTGGCTACACATGTTATCATCACGTGGCAAATATTTTAAACAAGCCCCGTCTCCTGGCTCCACCTGGGTAATGACCTCAGAATCTCTGGGGTAGAGTCCAGGCTACAAGGATGTCTGAAGTCCCCAACTCCTTGGAGCAGGCAGGGAGAAAGGCATTGTGTGTAGAGCTTGGATAGGGTGGCTTGAGGGAATGCTGAGTGGAGGCTGGGGAGTAGCCTGGTTGTGTGTGTGATTCTGCCCATCAGGCTAGCTCGGGTCGGGGTAAATGGAGGGCATGTTGTCTGAAAGCCTTCACTCTTCTCTTAAAGCTTAGTAGGGCTTTCTCTGTGACTGAGACTATCAGCACAAGGGGCTCTGGGACTAACCTGGGCTAGGGGATGTGACATTATGGGCAACTGCAGAGAACACCAAATGGGAGGGCAGAAGGCTCTGAGTAGAGGACTGTGCATTTGCCAGAGGGCAGCTGGAGAAGGTCTGGGCCATCCTGGATGCAGGGTAGGTTTGACTCAGAGGAGGCAAACAAGGAAGAGGCCTGGAGCAGAGGAGTGGGGAGTGGACATGCTCAGCGCGGAGCCTTAACTCAAGGGTGGCAGGGAACTATTAACAGTTTTATCCCGGCAAGTGGCTGGATCAAGATTAGGCTTTGGCAAGATGCTGGGGGCAGGGCTGGAGGCAGGGAGGCCAGGGAGAAGGCTGGTCATTAGGGGAGATCTCAAATGTTGAACTAGCCTGGGCAGTAGAGTGGAATGAGTTGACTCTGAGACTTGCTTAGCAACTAGGGATTTCTGACTTGGCTTGCAGTGAGAGTTTCAGGCAGATAGAGACCTGGCTGCCCTGGGCCAACGTCTCCCTTTCTAGAAGATCTGTGGAATTCAGAGGCCTCCAGAACCTGGAGCCTGTAGCTGAGTCCCCCCATGGAAAGGTGAGCCTCGGCCTGCAGGGAAGGACCTTCTGCTTCTCCACACACCATGCATAGAAACTGGGCTCCATGTCGGGATTTACCGACTCACTTACAGCCCCTGGTTCCTGGAATTTAAGGATCTGGGACTAGCAGTGAATCACACGTTTCTCACGCTAGATTCAGCATGTTGTGTGACGTGATAGTCACCACCTGCCAACACCTGTCCCTATCTTCTGCTTGTTTCCTCCCTTCCTGACTTCCTCATCACAAACAGACGTCGGCTCTGAGCCAAAGGCCATGAGGCAGGCAGGCTACTAGGACCGTGCAGTGAGCAGTCAGGTATCAGCTCAGCCCCTGACTGAATAACCTCCCAGCATGCCACAGAGCAGGGTGTGGGGCAGAGCAACTGGAGGACAGGGGCGGGCTGGACGGAGCCAGACACTTTGATTCTGGGCAGAGTATTCCAGACTGCCCGGAGAGTCTGCAAAGAACTTGGGGGCTCAGAGGGCCTGGAAGGAGGTAGCTTGTGACAGGAGGGCTATAGGAAACATTGCTGAGGTGACAGGGACCAGGGCCATGAAGCCCTGGAGGCCTATGCCATCCCAGCCAGGAGAAAGCACCACTCTGAGACTTGCCACAGATCTCCTGCCCCTCCCTCACCCACTGGCCAGAGTCAGACACCCAGCTTCCCAGCTGCTTCCTTGCAGAAAAGAGCCCTTCATCCATTATGTGTGTTCAGCAGAGCAGACAAGGCCCTGACACAATCCGCCTCCTTTCCTCTGTCTGGTCACCAGTTCCTACCTCTGAACTCACTAACTTCTCTCCCTATCTTAGACGCTCCAGATCAAGGAGAACCCATCCATCCCCCAAGCTCCCCTCAACTTCTCAGGCAACAATAGCCCCTCCTCATCCACTCCTGCTCTCTGAGATGCTTCTGTATCAGAAAGAACCTGGCCCATCTGTTGTCCCCCTTGGTAGGCAGCGTGGGTCAGCTCTCACTTCCGGAGTTGGGTTCTGTTTGATTGATGGCCCAGGGAGGTCATGTGCTTTCCCCAAGGACACACAGCTCATTAAGCAGCGGTACTCCCAGGAGCTGAACTATGTGATGCGCCACCCAGGGGCTGGTCTGCTCTGCTCCTCAGAAAGTGTGGACTAAGCACGTGTTCATCTACTGCATGCTGGCTTGAAACTAAGGTCAGAGGTAGTTCTGCACCCCGGGGCAGACGGTGCTGAATGTGCAGACGAGGGTCTTGTCCCATGGGCTCCAGCTTTGATCCCAATGGAAACTTTCCTCCTCCACAAGAGAAGGAGGGGGTCAGATAGACAGTGCAGGTGAATCCCTGGAGCAGGGAGGAGACTGGACCCTGTAATGCATGCCCACATCTTCTGCCATAAATGGTACCTTGTTTGGAAGGATGGGCGTGGCAGGTATGACTAGGTCAAAGGTCTTGAGGTGAGATCCTAGTGGATAACCCAGGTGGGTATGAAAGTCCAGGAAACATGGCTTTATTGGAGACACATATGAAGAGAGACACACAGAGGAGGGGGAGGCCATGGAGGGAGCCCTAGGAGCTAGGCCAGGTGGAGAGAAGACTTTTTAGAGGACTGGGCTGGCTAGCTTCATGTTAACTTGAAACAGGCTAGAGGCACTGGGGAAAAGGGAGCCTCAATTAAGAAAGTGCCTCTGTAAGATCGGGCTGCAGGAAAAAGTCTATTGGGCATTTTCTTAACTAGTGCTGGAATGGGGGAGGGCCCAGCCCATTGTGGGTGCTGTCATCCCTGAGCTGGTGGTCCTGGGTTCTATAAGAGAAAAGGCTGAGCAAGCCATGAGGAGCAGGTCAGTGAGCAGCACCCCTCCATGGCCCTTTCACCTGCCTCCAGGTTCCTGCCCTGACTTCTTTCAGGGAAATGAGGAAGTGTAAGCCAAATGACCTTTTTCTGCACTCAGTTGCTTTGATCATGGTGTTTCATCACGGCAATAGGAACCATGACTAAGACAGGGCCTAGCCACATGTTGGTTTTGAACTTCTGGCTTCTGTAACTGTGAGAGAATGAAGCTCTGCTGCATTAAACCACAGGGTTTATCGCCCATTTATCAGGACAGCTCCAGGGAACTAATAGTGTCCTCCAGTAGAAAAAGCTACAAGAGCTTTTTCTCCACACCACCCGCCAAGCTCCTCACTACTTCAAAAGACCCGGATAGTCAGGACGGCGGTTTGTCACCATGTATGGTGTGCCAAATCATTTTCCCCATCCCCACCCCCACCCCCTCTTAAGCCTTGAGGTCCAACATCACATATCGCCTTCTCTTGTTATGTGTGTGTGTGTGGTGTGTGCGTGGTGTGTGTGTGTATGAGAGAGACAGAGACACACACACACACACACACAGACAGACACAGACTCCTCAGCCCCCTGCTCTACAGCCCCAGCTTCCAGTTCCGGATCTGGCCCCATGGAGAGGAGGTGTCATGCTCACAACACATTCCCCACCTTACAGCTGTGTCCTTGTTTTTGGCACAAAGCCCTGTCTGCTGTGACGTCTCACATCCCCTCTGTCTATCATCTGTCTGTCAGTCTTTTCAGTCTCCCCATGTAGCTTCAGTTGACCCAAAATTTATATTGTAGCCCAGACTAAACTCAAATTCACCCTCCTGCCTCTGCTTTTGACTGCCCAGATCACAGGCATCTCATGTTATGCTGGCTTTGGGCCCCCATTTCGTTGTTCCCCAGTCTCCAGGGAGGCAGGAAGGGAAGGAGGGGCTGGTCAGTACACTCTCGAGACTGACATGAAGACCACACGAGGTGATGCCTCCAAACTCAGTGGCTCTGACTGACTGCTCAATGCCGCACGCATCCCTGTGTCAAGGGACATGCATGTGCTCTGTCCTTTAAGCCTCATGCCGATCTTAGAAGCTCAGTCATCATCCTCACTTACAGAGTTGGAAACGGAGGCACAACCAACACCATTCTTGGTAACTGAAAGACCAGAGCCTGACCAAAGCCCCAGAACATGTCTGCATCCTTTCCCCAAATGCCACCCGGCAAGCTCTGCTAATCCTCCCTGTCTGCAGCTCCACCTGCCTTCAGGAAGGCAATGAAGTACCATGTTACCATGAGGCAAACTGCCCATTTATTCTCAGAGCACATGTCACCACAGACGCTAGCAAGGGTGGAGAGGAACAAAAGCCATTCGCTGTCTGCCCAGCCGGGCTGCTGACGCAGGAGACTTGGTGCTGGGGCAGCAGGGGCTTTGCATGCAGGGCCTGCTGTTCCTCTTTGCCACAACGCCCAACAAATGGCCCTTCTTTATGAAAAGAATAAACCCTGGAAACCTTGTGGCAACAGATGCTCTCATTGGGGAAATTAAATTTCGTGGAGACACAAAACCAGAGTTGCCCAATACACGTGACACGTATGTGTTGGCTGCCCACAGAAGAGATGGAATCGTGGCACCTGGCGCCTTCTCCCTAGATTGGCCCTGAGGTTCTGACAATGGTGGAACAGGACGGGGCTTAGAGCCTCTGCAAGGCCACCAAAACAGTTCGGCTTCCTCAGCACTCTCCTTGGTACCAGGCAGAACAGAGAACATAAGAGTCTTTGAAGCCAGGCTATTTAGATGGAAACCCCAGAGCTGTCTGCACCTGGGTGGCTCTCCTGCTTCTGGGGACCTCAGTTTTCTTCTTGGCTGAGGGTGGTATTGGTGGCATCCTTGTAGTGACTGAGTGTGGTGATGCATAGCAGCCCTTGGGTAGGCCTGGATCAGGGTAGACCTTTGGTGTCTCACAGAAATGACCTCAGCACACAGGCCAGCTCTGTGCCCATTTTACAGATTTGTGTCGGAGGCAGACAAAATGACTTGTCATATGCAACTGTCTTCTTGTTCCGCTTCAGCATCCTACCCAAAGCAGAGATTCTGGTGGTTTCTTTTCTCTCATCCCATTTGACACACTGTGGTCCCTCAGGGTTTCTTGAGGGGAGGACACAGAGATCAACCTCATTTGCTAATTCCAGGCTACCTGAGAACCCTTGACTTCACATGTAAGATGACTCTAAGTTGTTACATTAATCTATACTAAGTGCTCCGATACAAACAACATGGGGCAGTGGGAGAGGAAGAGCCATGAGAGGGAAGGCACCAGCTCAGCTCCAGGAAATTCTATTCCTTCTGGCCTGGGCCCCACCAGGCCTGAATGTAGCTCAGTGGCTTCTTTAACACCAGGACCCAGGATGTGGCACCACCACCACCATGTGTGCTCTTGTTCCCTTCAAGGGCAGGGCCAGCCTCTCTCTGAGCTTCCTTGAGGCACGGGGGTCCTTTGAGGACTCTCTGGTGGTTCCTGTCCTCTCTGGCTCTTCTGCTTACCCTGCCTAGCCCATTCTTCCTAGTGCCACCGAGGGCTCTTCCTAACTGACCCTTCTGAACACTGTGGAAATGCTGAAAACCTTCCTCTCACGTCTCACCCCCAGGGCCTGCAATCTTGTGAAAGTGGGTCAGGTAGAGTCCCGGGTTCCTGCCTGCAGGTTCTGATAGCCTCCATACCACCCTACTCCTGGAAATCAGCATAGTCCACATTGATCCTGGCAGTCTGGAAGCAAGTTACCCACAGCTGTCAATAGTTTGTGATAGTCAAAATACTTTTTCTGGCCTTGAAAGAAAAGAGGAGAGGGCTATTGTTCAGTGTCTGTGAGGAGCTGGTTCCAGAATCCTTGTGGGTCTTGTCACTATGCCCGTCTCTGGCCGTACTGTTCTTTATGGCCAGTCATGTGGAGGATGAGGGATTGACCTCCCAAATAGATGGCTAGGTTCCTTCTCTACAGAAATATTAAGACCCATGACCCCAACCCTGACTTATGAGACAAGAAGAAAAGGAAGAGATGTCAATGGGGCTTGGGAAAACAGGAAGGGAAGATGGAGGGAGGGCTGAGACCCTGTGTTCTGTCTCCAAAGCACAGAGCCTCCAAGAAAGCCTTGCTTTCCATCTTCGAGGCACTGGGAAGTAAAACACAACAGGGGAAGGAAATGCCACAGGTCCCCAAGGCCATGGCCAGGAGGACTCAGAGGACTAGGTATCATGTGTGTGCCTGGCTGTGGCTTATCACCATCAAAGGCTAAAATCAAAGCCACCAGGAGAGTAAGAACCCATGGCCAAGTCCAGCCAGGCACAAGCTCCCAAAGCTCTCCTGGGGGGGGCACGCAGGGTGTGCGTTATCCCCATGGAAACGTTGTTTTTATTTTCCTGCATGTAGGAGAGTTACAGACAGTTGTGAGCTGCCATGGGGGTTCTGGGAGTTGAACCTGCATCTTCTACAAGAGCAGTAAGTGCTCTTAACCACAGACCCATCTCTCCAGGACGCATTCGCAACATTACAGCATGTCACGTGAAGCTCATTAGAGATTTGTGCCTGGGGATTTGTGCTGGGTGCTTGTCATGATGTCACCCTCTGCTGAGCGCCTCCCTGTATTTTAGACTGACAGATGGAAGACAGGTGTGCAGCACATGCTGCATTGTGTGTAAACTGAGGCACAAAGCAGCCCCCACCAGTTCTGGGAATGGTGGAACACTCTTAAAATCTAAGTTCCCAGAGGCTAAGCTTATAAGCAGCTCTCTCCAAGGGGGAGAGGGGTGCTCTATTTTATTCTATGAGTGCTTTTTTCATACAGACTGCTTTCCAACTGCCACCCCAGTGTGTGTGTGTGTGTGTGTGTGTGTGAGTGTGTGTGTGTGTGTCTGTCTCTCTGGGGCATGTAGAAAAGGAGATATAAGGACCTAGAAGATTCAGCAGGGAGTTCTTCCACCGCACAGAAAAGGCCAATAGTATGGAGCAGAAATGTGTCTCCCTTCTGACTAGTTTTATGTCTATGTGACTCAAGCTGGAGTCATCAGAGAGAAGAGAGCCTCAGTGGAGAAAATGCCTCCATAAGATCCAGCTGTAGGCAATCCTTGGGACATTTCCTTAATTAGCAATTGATGGGGAGAGCCCAGTCCATTGTGGGAGGGACCACCACCGGGTTGTTGATGCTGGGTTCTGTAAGACAGCAGGCAGAGCAAGCACGAGGAGCAAGCAAGTAAGCAGCACCCCTCTATGGCCTCTACTGTATAAGCCTCAGCTTCTGGTTTTCTGCCTGGTTTAAGTTCCTGTTCTGACTTCCTTTGGTGATAAAATGTGATGGGGAAGTATAAGTTATATAAACCCTTTCCCCCCAAATTCTTTGGTCATGGTGTTTCATCACAACAATCCTAATCCTAACTAGGACACCTCTGTGTCCACAGAATCCTGTTGCCAATGCTGACTACCTTGTAGACAGAAATGGTTGCTCACCATTCTGGGAATTAAAGAGACATGCGGACTAGCCTTGCTGGCTCTGGAGCCTTCACTGACTTGCCTAACAACCCCGCAGTTCTGTTCGTTAGGATTTGGAACAGAATCTAAATCTCCAAATCAATTTTGCCAACCTGATTTTTTAAAAATCAAATTTTCTGCCAAGAAAGGGGATTGAAGAATGAAAGTGGCTGAAATAAAACAAGGTATTTGGACCGCAGAAATTGTTCTCATCCATGGAGAGGAGAACACGGGTTGCACAGGACCAGCAAGGTGGCTGGATGCAGGATGGTAACCGTGCACCATTGGCGGGGCCAGAGGTGGGGTTCCCGCCAGAGGTGGGAGTCTCTTTGAAGTCTCTGGAGTGGAGGAGGGGCTGCCCTGCTTTGGCCCCTCATCGTAGAGACTGACTAAAACACATGGATGTCAGTCTATCAGCAGTCAAGTATGCTATGTTCCAGGTCCCGACTAGACAGAGTCATTGCTCTTGGGCTCCTGATCTTGGGAAGCGCAAAGCCTGGTGCAGCAGCCTCAGCGGGCAAGACACCATGATGCCTCAGCATTAGGTGACCACAGCTAGGATTCATGGCATGGGAACCCATCCCAGAGATGGGTCAGGGAGGATTCTTGTGTGCCCTGGGGAGGGATGCCCTCCCCAGGAAAGAGAGAGAAAACATGCTTCTAAGCAGGAGCAGGAATTCTAGTGAGCCTGATGCTGAAAACTGGGAGCAAAGGCAGTTTCTCCCATGTTCCACCTCCAGGGGTTGGTTGGTTGGTTTTCTGGTTTCGGTGAATGTTCCTTGGATTACTGTTATCATCTGGAAATGGCCTGAGTTCATGTGTTTGCAGCTTGATACCCAGTGTGGTGATTCTGAGATTTGGGGGGAACCTTTAAGAAATGGAGCCTCAGGAGAAGGTTAGTCGTCTGGAGGCGCTGTCTTTGGAAGAGGTTCAAATACTTCCCAGGGGACCTTGGTTACTTCCCAGCAATGGGCTACCAGAAGGAGAGTAGCAGGATATGGTACCAAAACACTCTTACTTTTCCTTTTTAAAAAAAGGTTTTAGAAAATTTTAATTTATGTGCATACATGTGTGTATGTCACATGTGTGGTGCCCACAGAAGCCAGAGAGGACCTGGAATTGCGGATTATAGTGAGACACTCAATGTGGGTTCTGGGAACCAAATTGAGGTCCTCCGGAAGAACAGCTCGTGCTCTTAACTGCTGAGCATCTCCTCAAGCCCTCTCTGAATCCCATCCGTCAGCTGATTTACCTCCTCTTCTCCCAGCCAAGGGGCTCACCATCTTCATCCTTAAATAACACATAAAAACTCAAGGCCCACAAGTCTGTGAGAATGTGAGTACGTGTGCATGCTGCGTGTGTGTGTGTGTGTGTGTGTGCATGTGTGTCCCTGTGGCCTCAGTGGAGTCTGTTCTGGGAGGGACAGGAAGGTGGGCTAGTTAGTGACAGGAGTCTTGGCGATGAAGCCAGAAGCTCTCATGCTTGTATTTCATCTCCCTCACTGTTCTCTTACCCCATTTCACAGCCCCAAATTCTCATCTGGGGACAGAGATGCACAGACACAGGAAGGAAATTGGTCTCCATGTTTGATGCTGAACACAGCACTGGCATAGTGCAGGAGCCAGAGACTACGACTGAGGAGGATTGGCTGCCTTGGATGTATCATCTTCCTTCCTCTTCTGAGCCCATGACTCTCGCGTCTGGATGACTAGTTTTTATTCCCTAGAAGATAATCTTCATCCAACAACACTGACTTGTTTGCTTTGGGATTCACCAGACTTGTGCACATAGCAAGACAGCCTGAGCTGCTCATGTTTCTGTCAGTCTGTCTAGCTTCACCAGGAGAAAGGAAGTCATTTCATTCTGGTTTTGTGAATACCAGGACAAGGTTGAAGACAGCTACGACTCTTGGTCAGAGCTGGTTTGAAACCAGTGTAGCCCTTAGGAGTGGGCAGTCAGTTCGTTTGCTGCCTGCTCCTCTCATCACTGGTAAGATGGGACCGTGTTTTGTCACACTGTGAATGGAATCTGCTTTTCCATCCACATGAGGAAGGTTTCACTGCCCCCTCGCACTTGCACAAGCGTTGAAAGATAAGCCCAGACCTTAAAGGCCACCTGCCTGGCTTTGGCATGAAACGGTACATGCTCAAAAGTGGCATCTAAGGGAAAACATCAGAATGATCTCTGTAGGATATAAAGGACAGAAATGCCAGCCCTAAAATGACGAGACAGGTCTGGAGTAAGTATCTAGGGGAAGGTCCTGTCCACTGCTCATCAGTCTGTCCACGTCTTCAGTTAGAGCCACTTCCTAAGCAGGGAATTGGCTTTGCTTCCCTCCCCGAGATTCCATTGGCAAGGTTTAGGGCACCATTATAATTTATTAAGCATGATAAAAAATTTTTAGTTTTATTTATTTATTTATTCATTCATTNNNCTCACAGAGATCTGCCTGCCTCTGCCTCCCGAGTGCTGGGATTAAAGGCGTGCGAAACCACTGCCCAGCCAGTTTTATTTATTTTTTCACACGTGTGTGTGTGTTTGTTTGTTACATGTTCTGTGTGCAAGTGTCCACTGAAGCTAAAAGAGGGTGTTGGAACCTTGGGACGGCTATAAAAGATGGCAGTGGGCTGCATACTATGGGTGCTGGGAACTAAACCTGAACCCTTTGCTAGAATGGTGAATGAATGCTTTCAACCGCAGAGCCATCTCTCCAGCCCTGAGATGCAACTGTTTAATGATTCTTAAGTCCGTCATATCAGGTAAGCTCTATCATTTCTCCCCAAACCAAATTACTATGTTATCATGATGTTTGACCAGCTTCCCGCAGAGCCCCCCTCAAACCCATTACAGAAGATCTCTCTCTGGGGCCCAGGTGAAATCTGCTAAGTAAATTGCCTTTTGAAAGTAGAAGAAAATGAAACATCTGTGGCCCTCAAACTTCACACAAGCAATGCTTGGAGGATCTCTTTCAGAACTCAGGGGGAAATTCCCCATGGGCGGAGAATGGCGTGAAAGTGTGGCCCTGCGGCACAGGACCAGGAATTCATGAATATTTGTGGCATCCTTGAAAGAGAAAAGACACTGTTTAAATTGGAGCATTCCAAAGCAATCACTCATTCCCCATTTAATGTGCTATTGGCATAATGATTACAAAGGGGGCGGGGCGGGCCCTTTGCAGCTCAGAGATCAATCTCTGGCTTTCTAAAGAAGTTTTCATCTTAAAAGTCAAAGCTATAATTTAGCCCAGGTCAGGGGATATTGAGAGCTGTGATGGAGACCCTCTTACAGGCGAGAGAAGCTGAGAGGCCTTAATTCACACCATGGTGTCTGTCTATGACAACAAAGGATAGCTAAACGTGAAATAATTCTAGACAAGTTCCCTATGTCTAACTAGCCAGCTGTTCCTGGTCACCTTTCTGAACAAGTGTGGAGCTGACGACAGGAGTATGTGACAAGGGCCAAGAGGAAGGCAGAGGGCACACTGGGGACTGTGGGGGTCCATCCCATCATATGCTCTCTCCAGACAATATACTGACAAAGACAGAAAAGCGTTCATACAGAGGCAGATCTTCTGATTTTTCATACATACACCCTGTGTTTTTCTTCACTTCTAGACGTGGGAGAGCAGACCAAATAATACATTCATTACCTCCTTGATATTCACTTTAGCCTTTCAGCAGTCCTGTGAAGTATGGCTTTTTAATCTCTATTTTACAAGCAAAGAGATTCCCAAAGAGTGTAGTTAGGGGCTAGAAAGCCAGACATCACCTCCAGTCTGTTTTGGACAAGGTCCTGGGGGAGGCATGCGGTGTGATTGGTCTAGGGCTAAGTATAGACCCAGTTCCAAGGCGGTGTTACAGACACCTGTAACCAATTATGGTGTGTGGCAAGGCATGAAACTAAAGGAAGGGGTCTGACCCACATATCTGAAAGGTATCTCCAGATAGATGCAGATCTATGGCATATCACAGCAAAGGAAGTGAGGAAGTGAGGAGGCCTGTCCTGAGCATCCAATATAAGTCAAGCCCTGAGCTTTACACACACGGCTTTAAGTCCACGCCAATAACTGTCAGATAAAGCTGTCATTACCCTTGTCTTCTTTACTCGTGTGTGTGTGTGTGTGTGTATCTGAGTGTATATATCTGCACCATGTGCATGCAGTGTCTGTGGAGGCCAGAAGGCATCAGATCTCTTGGAACTGAACTTACAGACTAGTGCGAGGCGCCATGTGGATGCTAAGAACCACACCAGTGTCTTCTGCAAGAGCAACCAGGGCTCTTAATCACTGAGCCATCTCCCCAGCCCCCATTGTCCTTTTCTTAATAAAACAAAGCCAGGGGCTCCCCCTGGAAGCCCAGAACCCAGGCTGGTGGAACTCCCCTGGCCTTTGCTCCCCATCCCTCCCTTGACTGTTGAACTTGCATTTTCCTTAGGTCACCATTTTGATTTCAGACAACAGTCAAGATGAGCAAACACAAGCACTCTGTCCAGTGTTGTCATGGATGATGCCCGACTCAGCAAGCCCAGCAGACCACAGTCTGGCTGTTTTTGGAGCTGGTGATCATGGCTACTGATCTGTTCCACCACGCAGAAACGGTCTGAGCAGCAGGGCCATGGGCTTTATTAATGCTGCCTGGCGATGACTTTAAATTATTACTAAGAAGATGAAAAACTACCAAGTGTTTAGGATACAGGCAGTGTGGTAATTCACTTCTGCCCACCCAGAGGCTGGGATGCAACTATTTGAAAGGGAAGCCATAGAAAGTAGGAGGGAGGAAGACTTAGCATCAGGCCAACACAGTGTCAACTGTCTGTTTCAGAGTTGAGCAGTGTGTGGCCTCAAGTGAATGGAACCACTTCTCTGAGCTCCTATTTCCTTATCTGCAAAATAGCAGCTAGTTATGACACTACCTGCCAGTGCAGTGGAGCATAACACCCTGAGGTGTTGGATCCTGTCACTGTCATTACCATTGTAACATAGTCCTTACATGGTCACCACCAACTAACACCTTGACATCCTGCCCCTGCAGTCACTGGACAGCTGACTTTGTTTCATGGAGAAGACCCGGTGGGTGTGTCACAGCCCTGATGTACTTTCTCACAGCTTCATTGGGCATGTGTGAGACACATTGACCCTCCCTGTCTGTGAATAATGAAAGGCCTCACCTGAATGAGGAAGTCATCTAGCACACTCCAGGTTGCACACACAGTTAACCTGTGAGTCCATCGAGACATTGAGATGTGGGCCTGGAACACGGGGCAATGTTTGTCCAATCCAAGTTCCCACAGAAATTTCAGGACTTTGAAGCCCTGGATGAGGGGGCAGCATGGCACCGAGTGGAGAGTCTGAGGTGGTCTTTGTACAAGGCTGTGTTTGGAAGGCTATGGACAGACTGAGGGGGTTGGCAGTGAGGCTCGGGCCAGGGAATCTTCCCGGATACAGAAAATGAGGCCCCCAAAGGGTTGCAGGCTCTGCGCTACTCCAGGCTGAGGAAGCCTGCTTGATGTCTGACTGTGCCAAAGCAGGCTTTGCCGAAACTGCTCTCTGAGAGCCAGAGAACACTGAATATTATTCCAGCACTTCTTGCATTTGGCCGAGGCTAGCTACTGTAGGTGCTTGGCAAGTCTGTGTCAAGTAAATAAATGCCACCTAAGTACTTCTGTCATCTCTAAAATTTATTTATGTGTAGGGGTGTTTGCCTGCACGCGGTGCCTGGCATGTCCAAGGAGACCAGAAGAGGGCGTCATGTCCCCTGGAACTGAAGTTACAAATGGTGGCTGTGAGGTGAGCTGCTGTGTAGGTGCTGGGTCCTCTTTAAGAGCAGTCACGGCTCTTCACTACTGGGTTTTCTCCCAGGGCTCCTCTTATCTTGTTATCATGCCCCATCATGGGTTAGTAGCTCCTAATGGCCACTGAATGCATACCTTATGTCACACTCTGCCCAAGCACTTTGCACAGTTCCTCCATTGTGTCTGAACAATTACCACAGGCCAAGCATCACTAACTCTAGAATCTAAACTCCAAAAGCATGAGTGCAGAATTCCTGACTCAGATGACAGGTTATGGTCAAGATGCAAACAAACCTGGTCAGAATACTGTATAAAGTGACCTTCAGGCTCTGCACAATGTATACATGAAACATAAATGGATTTCATATGTAGACATGGTTCCCAGCCCTAAGACATCTGAGCGGGAATATGTAAATATTCACAATCAATTTCAAAGGTCCCAAGTATGGCTGGACAAAGGCTCTTCAACCGTCTGTGTGGTTAATCATATTATTTCAGTGAATCCAAAGGAAGGAACAAAAATGACAAATTGGATGCATGGAAGACGACAGGTCTCATGTTGGAGATGAATGGGCAATCAGCTGACTCAGTGTTTTCTAGCCGTTTGACCAAAGAAGGAACTAGCTTTGTGGTAATGCTCATAACACACAGAAAAGAAAAACAAACTGATTGCTTACAAGATGTACAGATGGCTTCTAGTCGACCTGTTTGGCCTCAAACAAGTGGCTATTCTCTCTCATTTGTTTTCTATCCCAAGAGAGTGATTCCAGCAATGTCCCTGTCACAAGGTAGTTATGAAATCTGACAGAGATGGCAACGGTAGCAAACGGTGGAGCTGGCTCCAGGTTCTGTCACCCTGAAGTCTACTCCTGGCCTTCTTTCTCTCTTCGTACTGAGGCAGCCATTTTGGAGTATGGATGTTTAACTGTCAATCACTGGCATTGTCCAGAAAGAATGAAGTGGCTGCATGGGAAGGCTCACAGCTTTCCAAGTGCACCTGCTCCTGAATTTCATGAACCACGGCGAATGGCTGAGCAGTTTGATCTCCCGGCTCGGTTGGAAACACTCATTAAAATAAAATGGGCAATGTCAGTCAGAGATCATGCTCACCTGATGGGTACGTCAGGAAATCAGCTGGATACCTAGTTAGAATGACTGTTCTAAATAATAATAATAATTAATAATAATAATATAGATGCTGAAGATAATGCACAAAATGAGGGTGGGAATATAAATTAGTGTCGCCACTAAGGAAAACAATATTGAGGCACCACTAAAAGTTGAGCATATCCTCTAAAGCAGTAAAACCACCATGTAGAAGAGATGCTGTGTTTTCGTCCTCACAACAGTGATGCTTCTACCAATCAGGCTGTGGAATCAGTCTGGGTGTCTATTAACAAGCAAAGAAAGGCAATAAGATATTTATGCACAACGGAATACAACCCGGCCATAAAAAAGCATGGAATCTTGTCATGCGCAGTAGCATGGGTTGATGTGAAGGGCAGTCTGTCAAGAGAAATGCCAGGCAGAGAAAGTCAACGGTCACTGATGTGACTCCTGTGTTGAGTCAAAAATGGTTCATCGTGCAGAAATTGAGAGTAGAATGGGGGTGACCAGAGGCTAAGGTAAGCCCGGGAAGAGGGGAGGGTGGTCAGAAGGGAGGAGAAATAAGCTCTGGCAATCTGTTATTCCAGGGCGAATATAGTTCCCCCCAATATACTATATACCTCAAATAGCTACAAGAGGGGTTTTAGTGGAATAGCCATAAGGAAATGATAAAAAGGAAAAGATAATTGATACGCTAATTATCCTGAAATGATAATTAGAAATCAGAACTTCAGACTGAACTTCATAACAATGCTCAAATATTATGTGTCAATCAGGAGATCAGGACACTGATTTAGAGTAGTTAAGACTATATGAATAAATGATATTCAAAAGATTTAAACCTTTCTGGTGGAATGAAAATAATTAAAGGAATCTCCAATTCCCAGTTACAGTGCCTTGCCCTGGGGTCTTTTAGGAAATTCATATTTTCTCATCTTCTACAGCTGAGAAATACAATTGATTTTCCTGGCTCGTTTTTTGTTTCAACGAACCATTTCCCTTGGATCCTTGGAGAACTGAAATGGCAAAAACTGTCACTCACATGTGATTGTATAACTCAGAGCTGACTGCATACCGGATGGCAGACATAGACTGGGTGTCTAATTCAGGACAAGCTCACTGCCAGGCACATGGGTTGTAGGGGTAAGGATGGCCTTGACAGCTAGAAGGCCAGATGAGAAACTGTATGCTGGAGACAGTACTCCTGAGCCAGCCTGGCAGGAGGGGTTGGGGTGTGTATGAGGAGAGCAGGCAGAGACAGCAGCCTGAAGGCACGGAGAAGATCAGCAGGAGCTCCATTGTGAAGGATGTGCCATGGTGGATAGGCACGGCAGAGGAAGGAACTTGAACTGGAAAGCTTGTGAGAACATGAGAGAGCGGAACGGTGGCCAAGCAGCCAAGATTCACCGACCTGATTTCACTCGAGTCTTAAGAAGCCCTCAGGCAGTTTAGATGGAAATTGATGCCAAAGGGAGCCAATCCATAAGATAGGGACACCAGCTGCTTCAAACACAATCCAGATATAACTGAATCCACAGCAGCCCCAGTCATGGTCCAAGACTGAACCAGCTGTTTGGATGTACACCAAATCAATAAGGAAACAATAAGAAAACATCAAAAACTGTATTTCATGACCTCATGTGCATCTACTCTGTCTAATCGTCCCACAAAATAAGATCAGGGACTCCATCTTACAAACCAGAGACCTAAAGTTCAGAAGTCAAAGAGAAGTGAGCCATATCAGCAGGGCAGATCTGTGCCCTGCCACCCCAAAGGCCCTTCGTGGCTTCACTCTGTAGACCCACATCAGAGGCTGGAAGCAGAGACACAGGCACAGGAAACGGTTTGTTGTAGGTGTGTGCAGCCTGGAATTAGATGTTTTTCTCCAGAGCCAAGGATAACTAACGGATCCCTAAAAAATTACTCTGTAAATACGGAGTCCCTCGTTTTCTAATATTCCAGGATGAATGGAATTGCTTTAGGAAAAAATTCATCTAAACAGGAGCTTTCTCTGCATGGCAGCATCCTGGGGATGAGGGCTTGTGCTCCCATGAATCACCCACCCACACCACATACCCCAAGGCACTGGACAGGGTAGGCACTCTGTAAATATGCACCGACTGAATGGGTCCACTCGGGGAAGAATCGCTCAAGGGAGCTACAGTGGGCACAGGGGGAAAGACAATGGGCACATCTCAAAATGCATCCTTTCAGAGCTTTAGAAAGACAGCTGGATATAAACCGGGTTTGCTTATTTATTTCTTCACATATTTACTGAAAACTATCACTATCATACCCCCGACAACACTAATACATATGATTTTTTATGGGCTGTCTCTGTTTATAAAAAACATCCTGAAAGAAAGATAAACATAATTTTTGTACTGTTTTCCCAGAGAATAAAGAAAAAAACCATGAACTCCTTTTCTCCCCCAAATGCAGAATAGCATTCAAGCAAACCTGACAAAGATAACACACACAGAGAAAATATAATCTCACAACATTCTTTAAGCAAAGTTTTAAAATAACACAATAGCAATAGAAGTTGGAAGTATACAAAATGAGGGTGTGTATTACAAAATGTGTAAAAATTGGCTTCATATTTGAAAATCTAACGGTAAAATATACCATATTTGTCAAAATTTTATCAGTGAATAAAAAAAGACAAATGGCAAGACATAGGACTGTAGTTGGTAGGGGATGTCCTGCACATGTCTCCGTTTACATGTCCTGCATATGTCTTTATTTACATGTAGTGATGGAAAGCATGTGTCCTGTATGTGTCTCCATTTACATGTAGTGATGGAAGGCTCTGCAATCTATATGTGTCTCCATTTACATGTAGTGATGGAAGGCTATATGTGTCCATTTACATGTAGTGATGGAATATGCTCTGTCCTGCATATGTCTCTGTTTACATGTAGTGATGGAAGGTGCTGTGTCCTGTACATGTCTCCATTTACATGTAGTGAGGAAGGTTCTGTGAAGGCTGCTGGACCAAGTGTGGTTCCTCCATGCTATGATCCAGACCTGTCAGGCAGGAAATACCCACTGGTGCCATCATGGCATGACCATTTTGTTAGTAACCCACCACTTTCTGATTGGATTTTTAAAGCCTGTTCCAGGGGAGCATGCTTGGTACTATGAGCCTGGTCAAAGTCTGTGGCTGCTGAAGAAGCCACAGATCCTAACTGGATGTTTGTCAAACTGACTTATAGATATTCATATTTATACCTATATTAGTGCTGCTCTCAGTCTTGGCCAGAGATGCTTCTTTTTGTAGCGGGAGGCAGTTATTGCAAAGACTAAAATCTGGTCAGAGTGTTCAGCATAAGTGACTGTTGAGCACTCAGCCCTAAGTAGGACATCTTTCAAGGCCCAGAGAGCATCAAAGAGTGGGAGGAAAGACGGTGAGAGTAGAGAATAGGGAGGAGTATTGCAGAATGCTGTCTTCCAGATATGGCCTGGCTGTTAAAACCATGATCACAGGGCAGCTGCACTTATGTGCACAAAAAAGATGTGAGATACGAGGGAGTAGTAGTGAAGAATTAGAGGTCACCAGGAGTGGGAGAGGGACACGGGAGGGTCACCAGGTGATTATGATCACAACACATTGTACACATGCATGAAACTGAACAGAGTTTTAATTAAAAAAAAAGAAGATGAAACATATGATCATCTCCATAACTCAGAAAGGACATTTTGGGGGGAAAACCCATTACAATTTAAGTGATAAAATGCTAGAAACAGCAGATCTGAAATTAGTGACCAAGGCAACTAGGAAAGAAAAGGACAACAGGAGTTTAACATAGGAAAGGTAACACAAGAAAGCAAAATAGGGAAGAGGGATCGGTCATTGGCATTAGGACGCCAAGCTAAACCTGCCAACAAATCACTGGGAACAACGAGAAACCAGCTGCCTGATGGCACAGAAGTGTAAACAAAGAATATGAACAGACAGACAGACAGACAGACACGGGGCTTAGGGGTATTATAGTTCAGTGCAGATGCAAGCACAAACAATAACAGAGTCAGAAGCAAATTCTAGATGGATCAAACCATGAAACACAAAATAGCAAAAGCGTGGAGCAAAACACAAGTTCAGGGTGGGAGAATGCCTCAGTTTAACAGAGTGAGATGTATTTTCTTTTACACTTCTGGGTTGATGACTAATTTGAGTTAAATTGAAAGGAAAAATCCTATAGTATCCAAAAAGAAGAGGAGGAGGAGGAGGAGGCGGAAGAAGCAGCAAAAGAAGCAGCAAAAGAAACAGCTCATAAGGAAAACCGAACATAAATAACCAAGAAAAAAAAGTGAGAAAGATGACATCTGTAGCTCGGGGGTGCAGGACTTGGATAGGTGGAAACCATAGCCAGCCTAATGGCACAGGAAGCTTTCAGGAAAGAATCAAAAGTCAAATAGCCAATAAACCCACACACTATTGTGAAGAAAACAGAGCTGCTTATACTGCTGGTAAAAATAAGAATGAACACAATTATGAAGAACAGTATAAAGATTTTCAAAAAACTAAAGATAGATTTGCCATGTGAGTCAGCCATTCAGATACATCTCCGGGGAATAAAGCCAGGAAGCCAAGTCTCCCCCACACGTGTGCATGTCCACGTTTATGACAGTGCTACTCACAGCGGTTAAACTGTGGGATCAGCCGAAGTGGCTGCCAATGATGAGTGGAGAAAGAAAATGCTCTCTATCTAGATAAAGTAGTGTTAGCCAGCTGCAAAGAAGAGTGAAATACGCCATTTGTAGCAAAATGGGAGGAACTAGAAGACATTATGTTGACAGAAAAATAAATACCACATGTTCTTTCTCATTTGCAGAATCTGGAAAGATAGCATGAGAGAGGGGGGAGAGAGAGAGAGAGAAAGGGAGAGAGAGGGAGAGAGAGACACATAGAGAGGGAGAGAGACAGACACACACAGAGACAGAGAGAGACACACATACACACAGAGACACAGAGACACACACACACACAGAGGCTATCTGAATGAAGGATAATTGTCACAGACACTAGGAGATGGGTAGATGAATTGACAGGACACATATATGCATGTATGTAAATATACTGAACCTAATTAATCTGCATGATTAAAATATGTTAGGCAAAAATATGGAAAGATCAGTCTTACTGATAATGATAAGTAGAGTTAAAAATCAAATAGTGTCTCCACCCACATTATTGGTAAAATAAACTATCTTTTACTTATGTTGTGGTACCATTTTTTTAAAAGATTTATTTATTTATTACATATACAGTGTCTGCCTGCATGTATGCCTGCAGGCCAGAAGAGGGCACCAGGTCTCATTACAGATGGTT
>LOJH01001682.1:10129-24238 GCA_001685095.1 Ellobius talpinus
ACAGAGACAGAGACAGAGACAGAGACAGAGACAGAGAGATGCACCTGCATAGGGTGTACATGGACAAACACATACATGGACACACAAACATAAGCAGGCACACACATAAGCACCCAGACACAAATGCACTCATGCTCGGCAGGAGCCAAGCGCTCAGTGATTCCGTTGTGAGAAGGCACAAGCCTGTCTGAGGCTTGGGAGGAAGCTCTTCTTCTTCAGAGCCCCAGAGAGGCTGTAGAAACCAAGCCAACCCTGTCCCCCCCAACCCACCATAGGGTGAATGAGTTCACACATGACTCCAGGGTGCCCCCAATCCAGCAGTTTCTCGCCAAGAGGAAGAGAATTTTGGCAGAGACTCCAAGTCCCCATATACAGAGAAAAATCCCAGATAGGGAAAGGACCTGCCCTGGATCTCCCAGCCAGAGCAGCCAGGCTATACAGAGCTGGGGCACATGGTCCTGGCCTTCTAATTCCAGGGATGACAGAGGGATCTGGGAAGGTTGTGGCCACAGGCTCTTCTCCTTGACACCCAGACTTGTTAGCCATGGAGAAGCCCCTGTACCAGTCTCTCCCAGCCCAATCTACTGCACCCTGAAACCATGCCCTGCCCATCTCTGCCTGCGGCTGGCAAGGCACTCCTGTCTGGGTGGGTGAATAGGAAGCAACCTTCATGCTCCATCCCCACTGGACTAAATTCATTCTACTGCAGGCTGAGAAAATCAACACAAGGGAGGGAAGGCTGGCACATCGTTATGGAAACCTTGGTCCACAGTTAGACGGCTCGCTTTGGGCTGGGTCCTATGGAGGAGGAAGTGACTGGGAGGAAGAGGGAGACAGAGGGAAAAAGAGAAAGACATGAGGGTCCCCGTAGTCTCTCTAAGAACACACCCTCAATGATGTAACTTCTTACTAGGCCCTGCCTACTGAATTTTCCACCACTTCATCATTGCACCACGGTCTGCAAAATAAGCTCTTAGCTGATGACCTCTGGAGGACATTTAAGGTCATCTCCTTAACCCCTCACTCATCCCTCAGGTGCTCCAATAGGTTCCTCATCTGCAATAGTCCCTGCTACACAGGTGAACCAAGCCAATCCACACAGAGGCAAGCGTAAAGTCAGGGCCACAGCACTGACCTCAGCCAACACCATCATGGGCTATCACTTCTGAAACTCCCAGACATCATCCTTCTACCTTCTCCTCCTCTCCACCCAGAATGCAGCTGGCCGAGCTTGTCCCCATTCTCTTCCAACGCCCCTCTCCTGGCTCCATCCACTGCTCAGCTAATGCCACCATCTGGGGTCCATCTGCAGGGATCCTGCCTGCTCAATAGAGAGGGGCACATCTTCCATCTGCATCCTGGGGGAGCAGCCTGGCACTCCACAGCGCTCAGGACTGCCAGGGCATCAAACACAGCCCTGCTGGTGTCTTGCCAGGGAAGGCACAGGCCATAATGTCTGAGGGTGCTCTGAAAAGATCTGTGCAAAGAGGTGACTCCTGTGGGCGGAATGGGCAGGACTACGAGATGTTGTGGGGTGGAGTTATGGATTCACCTTCATTGTGGTGGCAGGGAGAGGGAGCTTTAGGCAAGCTGGCTCAGCAATTGGAGCCAGTTTCTCTCTCCATATGTGGAAGTAATATAAGACAGATGTCATCAGAACCCCATGTGAATTATTTATGCAGGCATGCTTGCGTGCATGCGTGTGTGTGTGTGTGTGTGTGTGTAAGTGTGCATCTTGTATATGCATGGAGAGGGGTGCACATACCTATAACCATGGTTGTCAAGCGTCCTGCTTCACCACTCTTCACTATATTCTCTAGGGACAGACAGGGTATCTCACTTAACCTCTCCTGATGGTGGAGGATCCAGTCTTCAGCCCAAGCCCCACACCTCTGCCCGCCCACAGCACTGGTTTACATGTAAGTCCTCAGTTTCACACGGCAAGAGCTCTTATCGGCTGAGCCATTTCCTCAACCCCTACCCATGTATCCGTTGTAGTCAGAACACAGCAGAGGAAACGCATCAGCAGAAGGAACAATGAAGTCAACCCACTTCCAACCAGCATTCTGCCTTCCTTCTTGCTCTCAGAGCCCAAGTCAGGGGGGCAATTACACCTCCTGGATCAAAAGACTTTATGGTGACTGGAATGTGACCCAATGCCAGCCAATGAGATAGAGAGAGAAACTGCTGAGGATTCATTCTGGGAAGGGTTTCCAAAAAAGTTCCATGAGGGGAGTGGCTGGTATCTGTAGTTTTCATCTTGTTCTCTCGGTCTAGTGGAGGCAGTAAGGGTGTTGGAGAACTTAGTCAAATGGCAAGCACGGGTGTAATGCCATCACCATCAAGGTCATCAGTGGGAACAATAGAGCCTGGATCCCCAGGTAGATTATCACCCACCCTAGGACCTCTTACCAAGACATGTGTTCCTGAACAGTCTATGTCTCTCTTGTTCAAGCCCCTTGGATATGCTTGTGGGTGCAAACGGTCGCCTGAGGGGGTGACCAGTGTGTGAGTATGTGAAGGGTGAATTAATGAATCTGTGTCTGGGAGCCTGCAAAACATTGTGCAAATATTTGCTAGTATTGACAATATTAATATGACAGCACTCCATTTGTTTAATGACTCCATTGTTTATCAGCAAGGGGGCTTTTCTCAGAAGGAAAATTTCAAGATAATTGAAGGTTTTTTTCTTTTCTTACCCCCTTTAGGCTCCAAGATATTGTTTTGGTTTCAACCAGTTCTGATCAAAAAAATAACATCTGAATTATGTCACACCCCCACCTGTCTGTCCTTCCTCCCTCCCTCTCTCCCCACTATAAAGACACACCCAGATGAGGCTGATGGAAATGACTGAACTTGGCCTGAACAGTGTGTTTACTGACAAACACACATAGCTGAAGCAAGAGGAACCTGACATTGCCCTGGAGCTGGCAAAAGGGGGGTCCACAGGGCTACTTTCCAGCAAGCTTCCACCTGTCACCAAATTGGCTGCATCCTGCAGCCTCCTCAGCGGGGACACGTCTCTCTGCTCTGGGCTATGAAGCCACATCACTGCACTCACTAGACTCGTGTGCAAAATAGATTCTTGCCACGAAACCCCAAGCAAGATCTATTCCTTCCATGAACCGAAGTGATGCTGGGAACTTTCAAAGCCAGACAACAGAGCTTTGGAGTCAGAGGCCTGAGTTCAAACCACAGGGCTGCTACTCACAGGGTACACCCAGGCAGGTCACAGCACCCATCCCAGTCTCAACGATCCTCATCTGTGTACCTTCTACATGGTGATGGGGCAAGGGATGAAGAGGCAACATGCTTGGCACTCTTAGAACACAGCCTTTCTCTGCATGAGTTCTCCAATGAGAGGGACAGCCATCAACTGACCATTTGCATCAGCACAGGTCCGCTCAGCAAAGGAGCAGTCTAACAGGCCAGCTGTATCTCCAATGCAATCTCTCCTAACAGAGATCATACACACCTTGATTGCCCAGGTAGAAGTCAGAAGCCTAGCAGAGGGAAGTCTGGGGGTATAGCTCCCTTGGTAGAGCCTAACATGTTTGAACTCCAGCACTGTCTAAAACTGGAGATGGCGGTGCACACCTGTAAGCCCAGCACTTGAAATGGAAGAAGGAAAACAAGAAATTCAAAGTCATCCCCAGCTACATAATGAAGTCAACCCTAGTCTGGGCTACATGACACCCTGTTTATAAAAAATAAAAAATCCCAAGGGAGGGGCCTGTAACCCAAACAAACAAGGAAGGTTTCCCAGAAGTTCATGCCAGGGCTCAAATGTTAGGGAACGTATTGGTTTCCCAAGGCTACCCCAAGCTGAGCATGTTACCACCAAAGACCATGTTCCCTCACACCCTACAAGTTGTAGGTAGAGCTCTATTCCCTCTGAATGCTCCAGGACTCAGCCTATCCTTGCCTTCCCCAGATTCTGGCAACAGTCAGCACCCCTGGTGACTGTACCCATCCAATCCGCCTGGCGTCACAGGGCCCTCCACTCTGTACACACATGGACTCTCGCTTCCATTCTAAGGGCAGTTCTCATCAGATACAGGGCTCCCCAGGGGCGATCCCTTATGATCTTTTCTCAATACCCTCATTCAACCCTG
Source organism: Ellobius talpinus (assembly GCA_001685095.1). Lineage (NCBI taxonomy): Eukaryota > Metazoa > Chordata > Mammalia > Rodentia > Cricetidae > Ellobius > Ellobius talpinus. The sequence goes on from LOJH01001682.1 coordinate 14,245, forward strand.
TTTGCAAAGACCCTAAGTTCACACTAACCAATCCTGGGGGTGAAGAGATGACATATATATTAGGTATCATCAATTACCCATCACATAGATGATCTTCGGGGCAAATGGAAGCCAGGCAGGGCCCCTGATACTAGAAGACCCCAAAAGACAACAAGAAGAGCTACAAGAAAGGGCTTCAGGGTGAGAGAGGAGCTTGCCTGGTCTAAGCAAAGAAAGACCAGAGTGAGGCAAGCAGTGGGGTGCCCAAGTCTACACTGCTCGTAGAATGGCTACAATCTAATGGGCACCTGAGTGCCCAGGAAATTTCCACAGACACTGAGTTCACTCCTGAGCTTTATGGCGCTGTGACAAAATACCTGAGATAAAGCCACTTGAGGAAGCAAAGGCTTCTTTGGCTCACGGCATCAGGGGTCCCAGCCCACAGCCAGGGGGCTCCGCTGCTTCAGGCCTGTGATGAAGAACACTGATGGGGCAAAGCTGACCACCCAATAGTGTCACAGGAAGGGGTGGAGGGCTCAATACCATCCAAGGACAGGCCTCCAATGACCTCACTTCCTGCCACGAGGCCCCACCTCCTAAAGCTTCTGCCAACTCCCAGTAGCCTCACAGACTGGTGACCAAGTTTTAGTGTATGGCTTTCAGGAGACACTCCACCAAACTGAGGCTGAGGAAGCCAGTTTTAGGGCTAAGTTTCGACTCCATTTTCCCCCACACCTGAAAGGGTAGGGGACTCTGTTCTTTTCACAGTCCTCCTGCCTCCTAGGCATAGAAGTTTGAAAAAAAATAAAATTCATTTTATTTCATGCATGTGCACATGTATGCAGGTGCCCTGGAGTTGGAGTCCCAGGTGGTTGTGAGATGCCCAATGAGGGTGCTGGGAACCAAACTCAGTCATCAGCAAAAGCAACAAGCAATGAGCCATCTCTCCAGCACCTCCGTCAGTTCTTCCCAAATGAGTGCATGCCTGCACTTGGTACATCCACTTAGGAGTGCATGACTGCACTTGGTACATTCACTTATAAAATTATATTTCTGTACCACTGCACTAATATTTTATATTCATTATAAGATATAACTGAAATTATTTAGAATCAAAGTGATATGATAAAATATTTTAAATTATTGCATATATTTAATGGCTCAAAGCATTTTTGTGATCTTGCTAAAAAAACTTTTGTGTGCAAACCGTGTGATTAGAAATGCTCTGGTTTTCAAAAACAAAGCTTTGCAATTCGACAACTCAATGGCCTGGTCCTTAATTCAGATTATTTTTATGCTCGATTTTAATTGCTGTTGTAGCTGGGGGGCAGGGAACAGGGAGAAGGCTACATTGTTCCAAATGGGAAGACGGCAGAGCCAAGCTGGGCTTACTAAATCCTCACAGTTCCTTTTCCTTCCCATCCACTAATTATGCAAAGTTTTTTGTTGAAATTCAGCAAGCAGATTTCCATCTTCCCTGATGTCAATCAGCGGTTCTTACAAACTAATCAAAAGGTGTTACATTTTTATATTTTTAGTAAATAGGTTCTGGAACATTTGGGAAGATTTTTTTTTCTTAAATCAGGTTAAAATATTCTGCTTCCCAGTTCTTAAAGTTTACATACATAGGAGCTGTAATAGGTGATATGTATAAAATGCTTCCCGTCAAAAAGAATCACACAACAATGGAAACATGTCCAAATGTTTGTTTTAAAAATACTCTCTTCTGGTTCCTTTTGGAAAATAATTTCTCTTTCAGCTATTATTTACATATCAGACGTGCTGGAGGGAGGCAGAGAAAATATGTCTGCTTTTTTTTCCTCTCTTTTCAAAAATCTCTGTTGCCTAAATGCAATGTAGTGTCCTGGATTGGACTATTGGACAGAAAAGAGACAATAGTGGAAAAGTTAGTGAAACCCAAATAGGACCTGAAGATTTATTAATGATACATCAATAACATTTTCCTTTGTTTTTTTCTGGGTGCATCCTAGGACTCACGAGCCTCCTGCTGTTTTTTTTCTGGGTGCATCCTAGGACTCACGAGCCTCCTGCCTCAGTGGCCTGAGCACTGAAATTATCACAATGCACGGGCTTAGTTCTCACAAACCTGCCACAGTTACATAAAGAGTTGTATTAGGGGGTCCTCGAGAGGGCTTAGCTGGTACAGTTGCTTACTACCACACACACCCGAGGACAAGAATTCAATCCCTGGGAAGAACTGATTCCCGCTATGACCTCCTTTTGTGCTCTGTGCCACATGTGTCCCGTGCCTATAATTCCAGAACCAGGAAGTTGAGGCAGGAGGATCAGGATTTCAAGGTCTCAAATTTTTTTAAATTTAATTTTTATAAAAGGCTTTAGTTAGAGCGTGGGGGGAGGGAGCACACCTTTAATCACAGCATTTGGGAGACAGAGACAGGAGGATCTCTGTGAGTTTGAGGCTAGCCTGGTCTACAGAATAAGTTCCAAGACAGCCGTGGCGGTTACATAAAGAAAAATTGTCTCAAAAGAAAAAAAAAATGCTTTAGTTGGGCTTGGTGGAACACACCTTTAATCCCAGCACCCAGGAAGCAAACACAAGATGATCTCTGTGAGTTCAAGACCAGCCTGGTCCAACAGTGAGTGCTGGGCCAGCCAGGACCATATAGAGAGACCCTCCCTCAAAAACAAAGAAAGAAAAAGGTTTTAGTTGTATCACATAGCTTTAAAGTATAAACTTGTCAGAAAAATGGCCAGCAAGATAAAGTCACATCTCATTTTGAAAAAGAAAGACCATGTGATGCATCTTCAAACTCCCTATCTCATTATTTTGTAAAATAACCACCAAAGCTCCACATGCTTGTTATAAAACACTAAGAATTCTGCCACACTAAAGGTCTTATTTTATATTAACCCACATCAATGACATCCTGTTCTTATTGTCATTTTGCTCTTCCCCCCTCAACTTCTTTGTCGCCACAGCTGGTCTTGAATGGATGTCATGTCTGTGATAATCTGTGGGACCTCAGTCCCAAATCCTTCAGGCAATGCAGTGAAGCATCCAACCTCATGTGACTATATTTATACTGTTTTTCCATAAAACATTGTTTTCATTAAATAAGTCACTGATTATTGAAACTAAATCTTCCTCGGTACATCTCATAAAAAAACTAATTCTTTGTGTGTTTCTTTACTGAGACCCAAATCCAGCCTGGAGCATCGGCTGAGAGGGCACACTGGTGGCACAGCAGACCCCCACGCTGCCCAATTCCATTCTTTCTTCGTCTGTTCCCCTCTTCAACAGAGTTCTTTTGCATCTTCCATCTGACAAAGAGATGCATTTATGTTTGTGCATGGATTGTTTGCTGTGAGTTATTTCGTTTATTTTTTCCCCAAGGCAGGAAGAACAAGCACTTTCTTGATGGCATGAGACTTTTTATCTGTCACTATTAAGTAAAAAATACTCTCAGAAGAAGCATCTAGACATTTGTCACAAACTATCAGAACTCAGTAAGGAATCAGAAGGGGCACCACACAACTTTAGACATGACTTGGGAGAAAAAAAGTAGCAGTTTGCCTTTGTAATCTGGATGCTTCATTGTTAGCAATATTGTATCAGTCAGAGAGGCTAGGTTATGCTGTGGTAACAAACACTCCCCCTTATGTGGCTTGGCACAATTCAAGTTTACCATAAACCACACGGCATCATAGGTCAGCTGTTTTGTGGCCTCGCTCTAGGACCCATGCAGACTGAGTAGCATCTTTCTGGAACAAAATTTTCCTTTTCCCCTAGTTTTCTGTTGGATCTGATTAGACCACCATTTGCTCAGAGTAGAAGTACCAGCCTTCCCGTTCATAACTGTCCACTCATAACTGCCCATTCATAACTGTCCATTCATAACTGCCCATTCATAACTGCCCATTCATAACTGCCCATTCATATCTGTTTTCATACTCCCATCTGTTTATTACTGTTGTCGTCAATCCACAATATAACGAGCCAGCCTGATTCCATCTTAAGATCCATGTCGTTATGTTACAAGGTCAAAATAAGTCTGTTTCTGTTTTCTGTAAAATGTAAGCTTCTGTGTCTTAGAATTCGACTTGGCCATACCTTGAACCTTCCTGGAATTCGACTTGGCCCACAGCTGACTGAATCTTGTCCTATACCCTCCCCCTCGGAAGATAAAATGTTCTGCCAAATAATTTTTTAGACATTCTACAAGTTTATATGTAACCAAAATTTCTCTGGAAACCTCCCAAGCCAAATTTGGGGCCATCGTCCTATGTTTGGGACTGACCTCTCATTTAGGGAGAAGCAGTCGCCAGACCATTCCTGATGGTTCCAGAAACCAGAATGGGAGCTCCCTTGTGTAGGTAGTGACTGCACAGCAACCTAAAATTTGGCTTCTGGCATGACACTTGTTTTCTTTTATATTATGCACATATAATAAAGCTTGCTATAAGTTTGGTTAATTTGAATGGTGGTCTTTACTCTCGTTCAGCAGGATTAACAGGTATCCTTGTAGTACGGCTATGTAAACATTTTGTAGAGGTCTAGTTCAAACCAAATGTTTCCTAAAGAGGCAACTATAATGTTCTTCATGTCACTGTTCATAATATCTCTGCATCAGTTACTCTGTTTGTCACAGTGACTAAACACCTGCCAGAAGCTAAGGAAAGAAGAGTTATTCTGGCTCACACTTGAGAGGTTCAGTCCATCCCAGCAGAGAAGGCATGGCGGCAGGGGCACGAGGCAGCAGGTACCATCAGTGGTTCAGTCCATCACAGCAGAGAAGGCATGGCGGCAGGGACATGAGGCAGTGGGTACCATCAGAAGTTCAGTCCGTCCAGCAGAGAAGGTGTGGCAGAAGGGGCAGAAGGCAGCGGGTACCATCACAGCTGCAGTCAGGAGACAAGAGAGATGAATGCCCCTGTTCAGCTCGCTTTTTCCTTTTTCACATGATCTAAGACCACGATCTATGGATTAGTGCCCCCACATACACTTAGTTTCCCTCAATTAACCTAAAATCCCTCACAGATGTGAATAGGTGTATCTCCAAGATTACTCTAGATCCTGCCAAGTTGACAATATTGAGCAGCAATGCGAACAAGCAAAGCACACTAAATGTGATATGGCCCAGCCTCGTTGACACAGAGCTTACTTAAAGAAACTGTTTCCTGCACTAGTTCATCTATGTGAACCCCCAAAACATGTGAAAGTCATGGATGGTTCCCAAAAACAGAATGGGAGCTACCTGAAGTAGGTAGTGACCACACAGAACATAAAATTTGGCTTCTGGCAGGCCAGGTCTTTTCTTTTAAGTTTCATATGTATGGGTGTTTTTCTTACATGTATGTTTATGCACCACATGCATGCAGTGCCCCAAGAGGCCCATAGGCTCCCCCTAGAACTTGAGTTACAGGCAGTTGTGAGCTACCACGTGGGTTCTGGGAACCAAACCTAGGTCCTCTGCAAGAGCAGCAAGTGCTCTTAACCATGAGTCCTCTCTCCAGTCTCAATTTTGTTTCTTAATCTGGATGCTGACTATATGGACACGTTTGTGTCATAAAATTCATTGACCTGCACCCTTAAAAGGTATGTGCTTTTCCTGTAAATAAACTCTCTTTCTTGGGAGACAGAGGCAGGCAGATCCCTGTGGGTTCAAGGCCAGAATGGTCTACATACATAGCAAGTTCCAGGACAGGCTCCAAAGCTACGCAGAGAAGCCCTGTCTCAAAAAGAACAAAACAAACAAACAAACAAACAAAACAAAGCTATATTTCAATCAGAAGTTTAAGTTCAAAGTAGTTTATGTAATTCATAGATCCCACAAACAGCAATTTTGTTTGTGATCTAACAAATAAAGCTTGCCTGAAGATCAGTGTACAGCCACTAGTTAGCCATAGAGGCCAGGCAGTGGTGGCACATACCTTTAATCCCAGGACTCAGGAGACAGAGGCAGAGGGAGCTCTGTTAATTCAAGGCCAGCCTAGGCTCCGCAAGATTGAATATGCCTGAAAGAGAAACAGTGCTCATACCAAGGTGGTCTCGGCACTTGGGATTCCACGCCTCTAATCCCAGCACTAGGGAGGTGGAGACAGTAGTGATATGGCTGGGCGGAGAGAGAAATATTAGGTGGGAGGAGACAGGAGCTCAGATGCAGTCTGAGGTTTGATGGAGACAGTTGCAGTCTGGAGATACAGTCTGAAAACTGCCCCTGCAGTCAGAGGATGAAGTCTGAGGACCGGATCACCCCTTTGGTCTGAGCATTGGTGGAGGTCAAAGGTAGTGACTGGCTGCACTGTTTCTCTGATCCTTCAGCTTTCATCCCCCAATATCTGATTCCAGGTTTTATTTATTAAGAACAATTAGAATTCGTATTACACAGCAGAATATATGCTGAAAACATAGAGGCAGAAGTGATTGATGTATGAGAGCGGTCCCCCACAGTTAACCCCGAACTCAACTTCCCAACCGTTCCCCAGACACACTTCCCCCCACCCCATGCTGGGCAACTGTCCAACAGATGACAAAACACTTATATTAATCCACGTGTTATAAAAAAAAAAAAGCTGAACTTGGATCTTTAAAGTCGACCAGTCAATGTAATCATGGGCTTTAATGTTTTCTTACCATCTCCAGAGGCTCTTTTTAAACAGCCCGCTTTGGAGACAATGGCTCCTCTAAGTCTCGGGCTTGCGTCAGGACCACAAACAGGGCCTCCAGAGCCAGGCAGTGAGAAGCCAGTCACTGACTCCTCCCAGTCAGCATAAAACGGTTGCACAGGGGACCTGAGAACTTTAATAGAGGAAATCCATGAGCCTCACAAACGCAAAGCTAAGGGGTCTTGTCAAGAAAAAGAAGCTGGAAGTCTGTGGCATCCCACCCCATCCTGAAATCAATGCTGTGCTGAAGTCAATATTCAGAATACCCTGGTGACAGAAAGCACTTTTTCCTCTAACACAATGCTAGCCAGGGGGGATGCTTTGGATAACAGAGAAAGACTGCAGAGACTCAAGAGTGCTTCAAGATACAGTTTTCATAAGAAATTGAGTTTGAGTTTGAATGTGTGCTCTGAAACACATGTACTTTTCCTGCACTGTGTGGTTTGTTATTGGGTTTGTTTGGTTTTAATAATATAACTGTAAAGATATATAGGAACCTCACGGGGGGCTGGGGAGATGAGCCAGCAGGTGAAGTGCCTGCCACACAGGTGTGAGGGCTGGAGCTTGGATCCCCAACACCCACATAAATGCCAGGCAGCTGAGGAAGCCTGCCTGTAATTCTAACATTTGAAAGGCAGAGAAAGAATTCCCTGAGCAAGCTAGCTAGCTAGTCGGGGCCAACCAGCAGGCTCTGGATTTACCGAGAGACTGTGCCTCACAGAAAAAGAGGAGAATGGTCAAGAAAGACACCAAACATCAACCTCAGACCTGCACACATGTGAGTGCACCCACACACGTGAAAGAAGGGAGGAAGGCTGGTTGTTTGCTCAAAGGACTCGGAGAAAGAGAGAAGAGCTCTATTCACAGTTTATGCGCTCCAAATAGACCCTAAGACAACACTGAGCTTGCTGAAATTGTACAGTTTACCCGAAATGTGATTCCCCAAGATCATGTGAGGAAATAGGGCCCTAAGAAGGGAAATCAAGGCTAAGGTAGGAGGATTGCCACAAGTTCCAGGATAGCCTAGGCTACATCCATCTCCAAAAGGAGGGACGATGGATGAGGAGGAGGAGGAGGAGGGGAGGAGGAGGAGGAAGGAAGGAGGAGGAAGGAGGAAAGTGTTCCTGGGTGGGCTACTGATGTGAGCAAGTCCCCGCTCCACTTCCCATCCCCAGAATCCATGCACACGTTCTTCTGTGTGCTAAAAGGGGCTTGGCAGATGGGACTAAAAATCTCAAGGTAGGACTGGCTGTCATGGTGTTCACCTGTAATCCACATCCTCCGAAGGCTGAGACGGGAAGATCTAGAGTTCAAGGCCAGCTTGGACTACAAAATGACATCACATTTCAAAAGACAAAGTAACAGATCTTGAAAGAAGATTCTTAGGTTATCTAAGGACTCGAGGCAATCTTAAATGTTCACAGGACAGGGAGTCATGACAACAAACAAGAGAGAGAATGGGTGAGGGGCTGGAAAACACCCCATTACCAGATTTGTGGACAAGGGAAGCTGTGAGACAAGGAAGGCGGGAAGCTTCTAGAAGCTAGACAAGGGGGGGACACAAGAACAGCAACATTTTCTTCCTCAGGGCACTCGACAAGGAGCACAGCTCTGTGACCCCTCCTCCTCCCCCAAAAGACTCATTTTAGACCTCTGACCTCCAGAATCACACAATAACAAGTGCGTGCTGCTCCAAGCCATGAAATCCGTGGTGAGTCATGACGATAGCAATAAGACGTCAATGTATACATGCGCACACACCACACACAGCCTCATTTACACAGCTAACGTTGTGTTGGTTTCTCTCCATTTGCTCTATTTCCTCATCGGTTAAAGGCTGCAAAGTGGCATCTCCTTCAGCCGGAGAAGAACTTCAAGGCACAGGAAGCCTGAATGCTAAGATCCGTGTGTAAGTGACTGGGAGGGAGATTTAAGGATGAGCTCCCTAGCAACCATGAAAAATAAAAGATAAGATTGGTTTAAAGGCTCCTCTCTCTCTCTCTCTCTCCTCCCCTTCCTCCCTCCCTCCCTCCCTCCCTCCCATCCCTTGTCCATGCTAGGCAACTACTCTGCCTGGGAGTTACTTTCCTAACCCTTGGTTTTCAGAGACAGAGTCTCACTCTGTGTATCAGGCTGGCTTTGAACTCTTGATTCTCCTGCTCCCTGAGGGCCGGAGTTGCAGGCATGTGCTCCCATGTCCAGCAGGCCTCTCCTGACACATGGAGAGATAGTGGGCAGTGCTCTAGAAGGGAGTCTTAAAGACATGGCAGGAGAGTTATAGAGTCAACCATTGCTTAAGGACATCAACTCATCTCCAAACGCCAGGCTGGGAGCACACCCAGGAATGAACCTTGAGAATGTACCCTGACTTGGGGTCTAGAGACTAAACACCCAGTGCTAACTACTTCATTGTTCTTTTCTGGTGGTGGACATCAAACCTGGGACCTTGCGCACACACCATGGTGAACTGTCACTGAGAGGCAACCCCAGCCCCACCAGCCCTCCTTATTTTAAAGCTGAGCTTTCCCAGCCTCAACAGAGCCATGTGAGATGGTCAGCGTGAGCTGGGGTCCCAGCCAGGGGGCCTTTCACATAATGGGGCCTTATAATCCATGGTGTTAGACCACAAAGAATAGAGGCCCCATTTGATGTTCTAAATCAGGAGGGGACTGTTTATAAGGAGATGGGTTTCATAGATACCATTTTTTTGAGGGGCGCAGGGACCAGGGGAGCAGACCCTTTCTCTCACCACCTGTCTCTAGGCTTACCCAGTCCCTCCCCTTGTCTCTCTGAGCGTTGCTCACCAGCTTCCTTAATTGTAGAGTTGTACACCATGGTCTCGGCCTCCACTCATCACTGGCTGCCTCAAGTCCCCAGGCCTCAGTTTCATATTTTCTTTGTGGAAATGAGGCCTGGCTCCTTGTTTGGAGAAAATACTTCTAGGTACAAGTTAGGAGAGGCTGGGAGAGGTCAGGTATTCACTCTAGGCCAATCAGCTGAGAAAAGAAGGGGCTTATATAAGTTCATGTCATTAAAAATTATTGTTGCCCACAACACACCAACCTCCAGTATTTGGGGTCTGAAGTCAGCCTGGGACCTGGGCATGGCTCTGCCCAGGGCTCCAAAGTAAGCATGGCTGAGGCCTGGGAAGCCCTCCTGAGCAGCAAGAGGCTTACTGGTGGATTCTCTACAGGCCAAAACCCGGCAGCGTGACTGCAGCCCCCCATCAGGAAGTTCAGTCTGGTTCTGTGGGTGAACTGGGCTAGCCTTGTGACCTGGCAGAGCCGACAGGGCCCAGTTAAGCTGAAGCCTCAAATGCCCTCTCTCTCTCTCTCTCTCTCTCTCTCTCTCTCTCTCTCTCTCTCTC
>LOJH01001682.1:24251-35958 GCA_001685095.1 Ellobius talpinus
CTTTCTCAAGCCAAGACCACCCCAGAACAGTCAGCTAACTACCAAGGCCTGACCTGAGTGTATGCAGCCCAAACCAGCCAACCCTTTTCCCAACCCTTAGTGGGAAGACTTTGACCTGCAGTCATGACCAATAACAAACCGTGTTGCAATAAACGAACACTGGAGTGTTTCGTTACACAGCAATAGCTAACTATCAGCTACATACTGGTACATGACTGGATCCCAAGCTGGTCCACAAAAGGGCGACCGTGAAGAAGTCAGCTCACGGATTAAGCCTCAGTGAACACCAGCTTCCCTAAGAAGTTACTTCTCTTCTACTGCAGCCCACACCAACTGGGCTACAAATGTCACCAACATCCGCATAAGACAGAACTTCCAACCAGCGCACAGGCTACCTGGAAGTGACTCTCTGACCTTCACAGGATAATGGTCAAAGGGGGATTTTGCTCACACAAAACGAAAGCTTCCAGGTCTCAAAACCTCAGTGAAAGAGAGAAAGATACAGGGAGGGAGGAGGAAGGGGAAACAGAGGGAAGAAGAATAGAGGGGGAGGAAGGGAGAGAAGGAAGAACAGAGATGATCAAACTTGTTCCAACAACACAGAAGACAAGGTCACCTAAAAACCATATTCAACTGGAGTCCAGCTAACAGGAAAAGAACTGAGGACACAGCCTGGGTTAGGATTGGCTGTGGCCTGAGGTCCCATCTCCTGAGAGATTACTCCTCCTAGCTCTAATTCTCAAATGTTTGATTCTGGGGAACCTGGACATTAACATTCAGACAAGAGGCAAGGCCATGTGGGTACAGAATCTTGCCCCATATAAAAATGTCTTCAATGGGTTTTCCCTTTAAAAAACATCCTTTGTTTTTATAAAGTTCTGGCACTTACTGTTAAAAACACAGGTTAAAAAAACAAAAAACAAAAACAAAAAACTAGGTGCGGTAGCACATGTCTATAACCCCAGGGCTCAGGGAGCGGTGGAGACAGCTACACAGGTGGATCATAAACTCACTGACCAGCATGTCTAGCCAAAATGGAAAACTTTGGGGTCAGTGAGAGACTGCCTCAAAAAAATATATAGATGTAGTTGAGGAAGTCACCGTAGCATAAACCTCTGGCCTCCATATCATTATCAGGAGCTTGGACATGCACGCGCACACACACACACACACACACACACACACACACACAAACACGGCAGGCCCACACACGCATGCACAGAGCACTTCTGTTTTATTTTCTTTTGTTATCAGCTTCACATACAACTACCTTGCTAAGTCTTCCAACACCCCTCCAAGGTTGATAGAACTACACCCATTTTATAAACGAAGAGACTGAGGTGTGAGTGGGTTGCTACTTGCGCAGGGGCATACACCCAGAAACACCTAGAATCCAGAGCTGTCTGACAAACTATCACTGTAGCTGCATAACCGTCCATGACATTGTCCTGTGCTCACTGTTGTAGGGCCCAAGTATAGACAATTACTCAGGGTCCAGAGGTAGAAAAAGGTACTTGCTGGGTAGAGGATAGTTTTTAAAACTGCCCACTCTATTTTCTGACACTTTTGTTAAGTTAGGACTTCCTGAATATCGACACAATTAAGTGGCTAAAAGAACCTTGATTGAGTTAGCAGACAATAAATTCAAAGTACAAGGAAATCCATTATCCTGCATTTCCATGAATTTGCAAAGAAAAAAAACCTGCACAAACTTAATTGTTGCCTGGGCTCTGAGCTCGTGAATTTGATCAATCCCCCAGCTGCTTCCAGGCTGCGAACCCTTTTGCCTAGGACACATACCCTCCTGAAGCACCCCCCAGGATTGTGCCCTCCTCTGGATGGCACCCACTCCCTACTACCCTCAGCTCTAGCTGCTTCTGATTCTGTAAACTAAAAGGACCTCATGTCTCCGTGGAAACTATTTTAGACCTTCCTACTCACCAGTCACCTCGGCCTTCTTATCTTAACCGCAGTCTATGACCAGGTGGCAGCTCTGGCAGGTATGAGCCCGATATGGCCAAAGGTTTGGGTTACAGTCCAGAGACAGAAGTTCCCAGTGCAGAGGTTTGCTGTGTGCCAGCCCCACCACCTAGAGAGTGGGAAAAGCTACCTGTGAGACCGGCTTCCTTGGTCTCATTGACTGAAAACTCTTCTGGCTCCAGTCACAAGATCACAGGGCAACCCTCCTAAACCTGCCTGTTTCTGGCATCCTAGGACATTCATAGGCCACATCACATACACTCCCTTCTTAGGTTTCCCTCCCTCAAGTCAAAGTCTCTCTTCTCTTCATGGTAAACATGCACTATGTACCATAGTAGATGCTGTTCCCCTACAGTCTGGGTAACAAGGAAGCACAGTGAGAGGGGCTTCCTAGGATTAATGTCTAGATTTTGTCTAGACTAGTCATATCATTGTGAACATTTGCAGCACTGAGAAACTTTAGATCAAGGATGTGGATTTCTCCAAAATCAAAGAACCGGCTTAGAGGTAGCCAAGACAAGACACACAGCACCTCTTCTCCATCCATGCCCACTGCAGACGTCATTAATCAATAGGAGATACTCTGTCCTACTGAGCCTGAGTACAGCTTCAATATACTTCTTAGCCAAAGTATCCTGTTGCCACCACCCAGGTAGTATTTGACACCAAATCCATTTCCCTTCTATGCCTGCTCCTTCTTTGTACAGATAGAGAAATTGGGACACAAAGAGAAAGCAAACTGTCCATATTTATGAAAGTCAGATGCAAAACCAGAAGGAGAACCCAGAGTTCCTGGCTCTGACCCCAGCTATGCAGGCAAAATAACCATACTCTGGGGTTGAGCCGGTTTGGAGCACTGGGTCTCGATTCTAGGGATCCCAAAGCAGCAAACAGAGAACACCCAATGATAGCCCTGCTCCTCCAGCCCACAGTTGGCCATATCAAACCTCTGGTTCCCCCGCCTTTGCAATGAAGACAAGGAACAGGGCTTCTTAAGAATTCCATTTCAGAGAAAAGATGCCCCAGAGCCAAGACCACTCATTGGTCACTGTACAGTCCTCACAGCAGCCTCATGAGTAGCTATTGTGGCTATGCCTCCTTTCCCACCAAACCACCAAGACTTGGGAAAACAGGTGGCTTCTCCACAGCCACACCATTGTGAACTCCATTGACTCCAGAGTTGACGGAGCTAATCACTCATACTAACAGACGCATACACCTGCCCCGTGAGCTTCTTTCTCTCGTGGTTCTACTAGCCAAGAATTTCCATTGTCCTGAACTTGGCAGGTGAGCTGTGGCCATGGTGGAAGCTCCACCAGGGCCTCAGTGCAGACCACAGACTCCTCTTAGTCCCGGAGTACCAGCCCTAACGCTTGGGACTTCATCTGCAGGAGTGAAGGAATGAGGGAGTAGCATCCCTAGCCTATGGGGTTCCTGCCTCTGCAGAGGAAGGCCAGCCTGAGAGACCTGAGCTGAGGACAATAGATCATCAGTCACTGGGATTAATGAGGCTTCCCCATGTTTGTGGAGAGGTGATTAAGGAGCTTGTAGCTGCTTCGCCTCCTGTCAACAGAACAAAGAGCTCTGTAGCTGAGTTCTCCCAAGGCTTTGGGGGAAGTGCGCACAAAGGGGCTCAGCTGTCTGTGCAGCACTGGACTCTGTGTGTTCCCAAGTAGACACCAAGTAGGCCTTGTTGCCACCCCCAGCCCCAACTTAGGGTTCCTCTCCCTTGCTCTCCATGTTTGCAGGGATCTGTGGAGCCACTGGTACGTCACAGCCACCATGCTGTGTCCTGAAGCTACAGAAATAGCCAGGCCAAGAACAGAGCCTGTTCCCCACGAGCTCAGAGTCAGGAAGGAAGATAGACAGGAAGTGTCATGGTTGATGTCACTGCTGGGGTGTTGCATTGTTACAAAATATCACTGGAGTAAGGTGTGTGTGTGTGTGTCTGTGTGTGTGTCTGTGTGTACGTGTGTGTGCATGTGTCTGTGGGTCTGTGTGTGTGTGCGCATGTGTGCGCGCGTGTGTGCATGTGTGTGTGCATGTCTGTGTGTGTCTGTGTGTACGTGTGTGTGCATGTGTCTGTGGGTCTGTGTGTGTGNCATTGTTACAAAATATCACTGGAGTAAGGTGTGTGTGTGTGTGTCTGTGTGTGTCTGTGTGTACGTGTGTGTGCATGTGTCTGTGGGTCTGTGTGTGTGTGCGCATGTGTGCGCGCGTGTGTGCATGTGTGTGTGCATGTCTGTGTGTGTCTGTGTGTACGTGTGTGTGCATGTGTCTGTGGGTCTGTGTGTGTGTGCATGTGTGTGTGCGTGTGTGCATGTGTGTGTGTGTGTGTGATGACGGTAGAGGAGGTTCCTGGGGAAGGGAGCAGGGAATGAAGGTTCTCACACATATCTTAGGGCAGGTAGATCTGGCAGGACTCTGCACCTGGTCACGTGGTGGAGGTGAATAGGACAAAACCAGGGATTATGAGGGGTTGCACCGCAAACCTACAGGAAAAGCTCAGATAGCGGTATGGGCTTAGAGAAGGAAGGGTCGGCACCTGTCTAGATGCGCATGGTCCATAGGGGCTACATCTGTTCTGAAGATTACGGGTTAGATGAGTTAGTATATACAGTTAGGTACATCTCCAAGAAACAAGATCAAATGGGCCAAGAACTGCTCTCAGAAGGAACCACAGCAACCAGAGAAAGGACTGAGGTGACAGGAGGCAGGTGGAGTCTGAACAACGCAACGTTTCAGATCAGGGGAAATGAGCCAGCAGACCAGCAAGCAGCTGACCTTGTTGAGTGCTGCCTGGAGATCTAGTAGAATAAGATGAAGAAGTGTCTCTAGATTGGGTAAGTGGGTCACTGGTGGCCTTGACAAGAGTGGCGTAGGTGGAGCCAGCGGGGAGAATAGAGTGGGTAGGGAGGAGGAGAAGGACACAGAGAGGAAGCTGGAAACTGAGGGAAGCTCCTCAGAATGATGGTGCCAAGTGAGGGGAAGAAACAGGGCAATTGCTGAGGTGGCACTACTGAGCTCTGTGGCTGGAAATGCTTGAGCCTTGAGTCACTGGAGAGGGGCCAGGGGA
This sequence comes from Ellobius talpinus, assembly GCA_001685095.1. Lineage (NCBI taxonomy): Eukaryota > Metazoa > Chordata > Mammalia > Rodentia > Cricetidae > Ellobius > Ellobius talpinus. The sequence goes on from LOJH01001682.1 coordinate 29,308, forward strand.
CGCTGGGTGGACGAATGAATGAAGGTCTGAGCAAAGGAGCAGAGACCTGACGGAGGAGGGCCTGGGAGCTGCCTGAAGCCTGCAGCCGAGGGAGCCCCAGAAAGCCTTGTCAGAAATAGAGGGAGCTCACAGCTGATGACCTGGATCTACAAAGGGAAGGGCAAAAGTTGAAACAACCTGAGTAGGTGACCGTGGTGTGGGGAAGGTGGAGAGTTGGGGAGCAGAGGTATAGACAGGGCAGTTGGAAGTCATTATCAGTGTCCATCAGTTGAGTGTCTGTCAGGCCAGAGAGGGGACAGTAGTGTGGAATCTGCTCAGGGCTAAGGATGGTACTGGTCAAAGATGTCGCGGGATCAGAGGAGTGGTAAGATCAGTGGAAAATGGTAGCTGGGGTCTGGTTAACAAGGAGGCAGGACAGCTGCTGGGGACTGAGGTGGCTTAGGGCCGCAGAGGAAGTCAGAGCTGTGCAAGGGACAGAGAGCAGGGCATGAGAAGCATTATCCCCAGTCCTCGAGATGAGAGCAGAAAAGACAAGACTGAGCACAATTCAGCTGCTCCTCCGTGACAGAGATCTGGAGGCTGAGTCCACTCTCTCATGGTGCTATCAATCAACCAGCTGAAGCCCGCTGGGTCTCTTTTTCTCCCATCTGCACAATGAGATCAGGCACGCGTCTACCCCTGTTCTTAGAGAATGAATTTCTCCAAAGGTTTCCAATCCAGACTCCCACCTTGGCTGTGTAAACTGGTCCTGCTCATCATCCAGCACCCGATCCCATTACTCCACTGCAGTTCATCCGTATCCTTAGTGCATGATAACTCTGCACAACCTTCTCTCCCCTAACTCCGTGTCTGTGTGTTGGCTGGGTATGGCTGCTCTATCTGCCCGTGACTAGTCTGAGATACTGGCCACACATCTGAGTTTTAGACTCCTGTCCAGGTTTCTTAATCTGGGACCAATAAGATTTGAGACATTGCCATACGCGACCTACTTTAGAAATGGCAGAGTATGGCAAATGGAGCTTCAGTGTTTCAAGATGTCCGCTGGCATCCTCCTGGCCAAGGCAGGTTAGATGGTAAATTCTTAATTTAAGTAGTAGAAAAATGTGCCCCCAATGCCATGAGACTGTGGCAAGTGTGTGGACACGTGATGCAGCCACAGAAGAGGGGAGAGTTGGCTTCTGTTGTAGTCAGGGTTACTGTTGCTGTGATAAAACACCAGGAGGGCTCAGGGGACTTGTCCCAGGTCACAGGCTACAAGAAGCATGATAGTAGATCATTCTGCCATCCTGTGTCCTTCCTCAAAATTAGCAGCCCTTATTTTATTTTATTTGACCTGTCTTAGTTAGGGTCACTGTTGCTGTGATGAAACACCATGACCAAAGCAAGTTGGGGAGGAAAGGGTTTATTTGGCTTACACTTCTACATCACAGTTCATCATCAATGGGAAGTCAAGGCAGGAACTCATGCAGAGCAGAAACCTGGAGCCAGGAACTGACGCAGGGGACATGGAGGGTGCTACTTCCTGGCTTGCTCAGCCTGCTTTCATATAGAATCCAGGACCTCCCGGCAAAGGGTAGCCCTGCCCAGCATGGGCTGAGCCGTCTCACATCAATCAGTAATTAAGAAAATGTCTCACAAGCCTGCCTACAACCTGATCTTGTGGAAGCATTTTTTCAGTTGAGGCTCCTTCCTCTGTAGTGACTCTAGCTTGTGTCAAGTTGACATAAAACTAATCAGGACAGCATCCCTTACTCCATCTACCAAAGCCAATTATCTGAGTGTCCGTTCATTCTCAAATCCAGCTCCACAGCTTGTTTTCATCTTTTAAGCCTTAACTTAAACACTGTCTTCTTATTTTTTTTAATATAATCATTGATTGATTTGTCTGTGTGCCTGTGTGGGTGTATATGTATGGGCACTCACATGCCATCCTGGCTAGTTTTATGTCACCTTGACACAAGTTAGAGCCATTTGGGAAGAGGCACTCTCAGTAGAGAAAATGCCTCCATTGCCTGTGGGCAAGGCTGTAGTGCCTTTTCTTCATTAATGACTGCTGTGAGAGGGCCCGACTCATTGTGGGTGGTGCCACCCTGGGATGGTGATCCTGGGGGCTCTAAGAAAGCAGGCTAAGCAACTGTGAGAGAAAGCAAGTTAGGAAGCAATGTTCCTCCGTGGCCTCTGCTTCAGTTCCTGCCTCTAGGTTCCTGCCTTTAACTCAATTATCTTCCTTCTGTGATGGACTGTAATGTGAAAGCGTAAGAGAAATGAACCCTTTGCTCCCCAAGTTTATTTTAGTCATGGTGTTCTGCCGCAGCAATAGAAACCCTAAGACACATACCACTTACATGTACAACGGTAGAAGCTGGTTCTCTGCTTCCACCATTCGGGTCCCAGGGATCGAACTCAGGTCATTAGCCTTGGCAGCAGGCACCTTTATGAGCAGAGCCATCTCCCCAGCCCAACATTATCTTTTTAAAAAGGTTGGAAAACGTAGCCTTGCAATCTGCCCAGAGAGAAAATCAGATAGGATTTGGTGAACAGGTCACATTAGCTCTACCACCACCTTCTAATCACACAAAAGAAAGATTCCCCATCTGCTAAGACAGCCCCCAAAATGAACATAAAATGGGTCAGAACCCCAAGGAAATGAATGGAAAAAGTTAGAGACCAGGAAATACAGCCAAAGAGAAAGGGGGGAGGGACAAGGAAAGGCGCTGAGACAGAGGCCATGGAAGACAGTGAGGAGGAGGAGCCCCTGTTGGACATGACAGAGGCCAAGGGAGACAGTGAGGAGGAGGAGCCCCTATTGGACATGACAGAGGCCAAGGGAGACAGTGAGGAGGAGCCCCAGAAAAAGTGGATGTGCAGGTAAGGGCCACTGAGCCATACTATAGCCAGGGCGCTGTGGGAGAGCTGAGGGTGGGCAAGCGAAGGTTTTCAGAACACAAACTCCGAGCTTGCTGCTTCTGGCACACTATTTCCTCCCCCTCCGCTGTCACCTGCTCACACCAGAATCTGAAATCTAATTTGGCCTTTGTCAACTCCGTAAATGGTGTTCTTTTGGGGTGATTCACTGGTAATGGACTGAAATTCTAAATTGGATATCCGCATTGGCCATCCGGGAGCCGTTCTCCAGAACTCTGGGCCCCTCGTCAGCGGCGGACAGGTCACTGTGGGAACGCTAATGTCAGTGACAAATGGGAGGGCACCAGGTTGCTTAGACAGCAACTTCCTACAACCCTCTCCAAGACCCCAGAGATCTCATCAGCCGTGACCAGGCCCCTATCACTACGGCAGCAGGAAATAACTAGGCCTCATGAGGACTCGAACCTGGAGCTAATTAGAGCAGGGAGGGTCCAAAGGAGGAGGCTCCTGTCCCATCTTCCTGGGGTACAGCAGCCACTTCCTTCCCACCCCTCAGGTCTGTCTCATTCTAACAATCACACTTCCATTGCCGTTCTACGTGTCTTCCTACTTCTTCTGCCTTAGGACCCCGCCAAGCCTTCCAGGAGTCTGGGACCTCCTCAGTCATAAAGTTCAGCTGGGAGTTATTGCCAGAAAGTCAGCGACCCACAGATATCACTCTGCTTTGAGGATAGGATAAAGTAATACCTGTGCAGAGATACTGGGCCTCTCGGGAAATCTGTGGGATCTTAGTCCCACTGTCCCCAGAAGCATTGAGGACCACTCCTTTTTTTCCCCTATGTGTATGGGGGTATGGCTGTGTATCACATGCACTCCTGGTGCCCAGGGAGACCAGAAAGAGAGTGGAACAGGAGTTACAGGTCAGTGTGAACTGCCATGTGGGCGCGGGGATTTGAACCTGGATTCTCAGGAAGAATCGCCAGTGTTCTTAACAGCTAAGCCATCTCTCCAGCCCCAGGCCCACTTATTCTTATTTGGGCTTTTTCTTCCCTGTCTCATTTCCCTTCTTTCTTATTCCTACTTCCTGTCCTCTTCCCCGGCACCCCTGCCTGGATTCCAGTCATCTCTGGTTCACTGCCAGTGTTTTGTTTCTTCCTGAGGGTGTTCCTCTGAACCCCCCCCCCATGCTCTGGCCTTTCTCCCATGCCATTCGCTTTAGGGCAGAAGTTCCGCTGTGACCATGTTGATATTTTTAATCATTTTTGACAAGGATCTCCATGTTTTCATTTCACAAGTACCCTACACTGTGTGTGCACAACCTACCCAGATGGCCAGGCTCTAAACTAAGCCTGGAACTTCAACTGGGGCATCCAGTTTCTGCCCCTCCCCCTCTGCTCTCTGGCACCAACACCTCACTCTTGACCTGGGTCTCAAAGGCTATCAGGACTTTAGGTCAAACAGCAAGAACAGTACCTGGGGATTTCTTTTCCTGGGGCCGAAGGGAGGAGGGGGCAGTGGTTTGTATCCCTGCTGGCCCTGAGATCTCTATGGTCACAACCCCCTGCGAGGAACCCTTGGGCTCTCATCCCAAAATGTCATTGCACCGGTTTTCCTGCAGCTTAAAAGACTCAATGTGAGATGATGTGGGTGGCCCTAGCTCTAAACCATGATCACAGAGAACAGTCTGCCACCGTTGACGAGGTCGTGCATCCAACACGCTACAAAGACCAAGGTCAGCCGAGTGCCACGGGAATTAGATGCAAACAGATTCTAGACAAGACACAGTTCCAAAGGTGGAAGGTTTGGCCAGGAGATGAGATCAGGGGAGGAAACGCTTTTCTTAATTGGAAAAAAAAAAGCCAGCCCTGGGAAAACAGAGCACGAGTGTCTACGATCCCTCACTCTCCGGTTTTAAACTCTGAACACAGAAGAGTAGGGGCTGGACGTGCAGACAAAGGAGACCAAAGGCCTTTCCAGGGATTTGCAGAAAGCAATCACAGATAAGGTTCTTTCACGGGTCAGTTAAAGCCGCAGGAGGGGAAGGCGGGGAAGGTGGCTTAACACCTTGAATGGCTGACCAGAGGTCTCAGGGGCTCAGACACGGCTCAACGAAGCCAAAATTAAATTGCTCCAAGAAGGAGTAAAGAGTAAAAGTAAAATTGAGCTTAATTATTAGCAGTTAAGGGCTAATGAAGGCGCCTGATTTACCTAAGTGTTTGGCCATTTCTACATCTTGCTCCAAATTAGCCTTCACTTTTTATCAGCGGTTATTAAATTGGTTGCTATTCTGTTGTTCAATAAATTCTGCTACACGTGCATATACACAATATATACACACGGAGAGAGAGATTCCTGTTTGTTTCATTTTTGTGGTGCATAGACTTGATATTAAATGTCTCTAATTACTCAGCCCAGACTCTACAGCCCACCTAGCAGCAGCTAACGAAACTGCATGCATAACGCCCTGGCAAAGCCTGCCTGTTTCTAATGCTGGAAAGGTGGGCAGGCTGATTAAAGGGGAGGGCTGAGTCCCATGTTGGGGAAGCATGAGGTCATCAATATGATGGCTACTTGAAAGCCAGAAGGGAGTTAGACACTAAGAAGCCACCCAGGCCCAAAATGAGAGACTCTGGTTAGGTATGGGAAGGAAGAGGGCAATGGTAAGAGCCCAGGCTGGGAATCCCATCTCCAGGAAGTGAGCTGAGGACCCAGAGGGAAGTGAATGGTCCCTTCATCCTCACAGTACCTCCCATACCTTCCTCGTCCAGCTATAAATCTAAACCTGGCCCCAGCCAGAGCTCTCTAGGGTGCAAAGCTGTGGGATCCCTGGAAATCACATTCTGTATGGTGGCTACCTAGGGCCCAAAGTCCAATCCTTCTCATCACACCTTCTTTGACTCTCAGTGACATTTTTCCTCTCTCTACCTGATCCCTGTGTTGACAGTTTGCCCCGGTCCCAGCAGCATGGACTAACAGGTCAGGGGATAAGTGCCAGTGTAGAAGTGGCTTGGAGTGAGAAGGCACTGTCCAGGAGTCTGACACCCCAGAACGTTTTGTTTATGTTCCCATCCTGGGGCCCGACCCAAAGAGCTAGACCAGTGTGACCATGTTTGATGGCTGGCAGAGTTCTGCGAGGAACAAGGATCCCACTGCCCAGGCCTGGCCACCACAACTGCAGCCACCTTGAATCACAGTCCCATGGACCTGTTTACCATCTTCAGTCTAGGACCCCACAGGGCCCGTCAGCCTCTCATTGACTTCTTGAACAGTCTTTACTCACGTTCTGGGACCCCAATCCAGAACTGGCTTCCCTCCCTCAGAACTTTGGAGTGTAGGGCAGAGAGACCTGTATGCTCCCAGTGCGGCCTGTGCCTCAGACCCAGCCTGAGGCCTCGGAAGGATGGCAGGCTCTGAGGAACCATGGCTTTGGTCAGGTCTTGGCTGAGAGGACCACTTCAGTGACTGCACTCTGCTTAGGGGGCCCCGCACCTGATTGGTGGGCAAGCAGGACAGCCCCCAGCCAGCAGGAACAAATCTCTGTTTCAACCTCATTTGCTCTGTAGCATAACTTCTCTCCAGCCCCAAGGCAGCCTCAAGGCAAGAGTCTCAAACAGACAGTCTCCGCTGCAAGGGTCACTTCCAGGACACGGGACACAGGAGCCAGACCCCAATTTACATTCTAATCCTGTTGCTTCAAAACCATGTGATCCGGGACAGGTTATTTCCCGGGCTTGTTCACCCTGTGCACTTAGCACAATAGTTTATGGAGAGGAGACAGCCAAACAC
>LOJH01001683.1:0-17949 GCA_001685095.1 Ellobius talpinus
CCCTCCCTCCCTCCCTCCCTTCTTTCTTCCTTTCATTGGGACACTTGTGATTACACAGAGCACACCTGGAAAAACAACCAACTCAAGATCCTTAACACAATCCCATCTGCAGGATTCCCTTTCCATTGAAAGGAACACATTCTTGGGTTCTTGGAATTCAGAGGGGGACACCCTTGGGGAACCATTCTTCTTCCTACCACACATACGTATTGTTGATAGCTCTGTGTGACCTGTTCTTCACTCTCTGAAGAAATATTGCTAGTACATTAAATCACCTTTATCACTCATGAGGGACCTTCAGCTTCCCTGATCCAGCCTCTGGTGTTCCAGCAGGAGGTGATTAACAGGAAAGGGGAGAAAACATGGAAAGAACCACACATCTCCTTCTCAGTTTAGGGGTGTGGAGGGAAAGATAAATGGGGTTCCAGCACCAGAGTTGCAGTTATTTGAGATGGTCGGCCACTCTTTTAAGTTTTTCTGTACTTGGCCACACCATCTTTGATGTAGAGGTATTTAAGGCCAGGAGGCAAGCCTTTCTTCCAGTCCTGGGAAGTTATCTGAACACTCCCTAGAAAAGAAATTCCTACAGGCAGCTTGACAAGGACCTGACAGTCTTCCTTGTTCTGACTGCAGAAGCCCTAGGAATCTGTACTCATTATCTCAGTGGTGACATTTTAATTGCCACTGTATTAGATAAGGTATCTCAGCTTGTAGTTGGGGAGCTAATTGAGGATAAGGCACAGTTGGGAGAACAAGCCGGTGACACTTCAGGTACATCTTCACCGTCAGCTCCGGTGACTTGTGTCTGTGTGCTGATTGGAGGGAGACATTCGTGTCATCAGAAGAAACTTATCTGGCTCCTGAAGATGTGTAGGTTTCTGTGGTCCACTGTTATGCTAGAATTACACTGGCCTGCTTCTAAGCCAGACTTCATACAACCTGGAGTGTGAGAGAAACACTGACCTGTGTCTGCAGAAGGACCCTGAGCTGCTTGGTGATATTGGTGTGTCCAAGTAGCCATACTGCTCTGGGCCTCTCCTCCAGGCACTAAAGTATTCTGCCAGAACCATGCCTTCAAAAGACACAGAATATCTTAGAAAGAAGATACTAATGGGAAATGTATTTGTTTGAGACTCTGCTGGATAAGAGTATGGTAATTTAGCCAACACCTATAAAGAATAGTTAAATTTAGCAACATTTATAAAATAGAGAATTTGAGGTTTTCCTTTAATTATGGTGAAATTTACACCATCATTTCCCCAATTAACTATTTTCTTTTTTGGGGGGGAGTATTGTTTCCCTGTCTAGAAATACTGTGGTTTTGGGTCTGACGGTATTGAAGGAGTAGAAGAATTGTTTATTCTACAAGCTCTCTCATGTTTGTGCTGGGTGCAGAAGTTTATAGTTAGGAGACTTCATATGATGTTCCGAGAAATAAACAAATAGCACGGAGAATGAGCTTGGCTTCCTTAGTTCTCATGACTTTCAGAGGAAGAGGGGTGATACTGTTACCCCTCAGCGCTTGTTCTTGGTGCATGATGGCATGATCCTGTTGCTTAAGTGGGTTTTGAAATAGTTGGATAAGGAGGTCAGTATGCTTGCCATGGCTTACCTGGTGTTAGGGTTTGGATATGAGATGTCCCCTCAGAAGGCTTATATATTGAAAGTTTGGTCCCCAGTCAGTGCTGTTAACAGACGATTGGATTTTAAGCGCTAACTTTACCAGCAGATGAATCCTGATAGATTGATAGCTGAAGAGGCAGTTAGGAGACATGACCTAATTGGAGGAAGTAAGTCATCAGAGGTATGCCTTGGAGGGTTATACCTTGTTCCAAGATCCTTCCTCTCTCATTCTGCGGCCTGGTTGATCTGTGCATAGCAGCTCTCCTCAGGTCCTCAGTTGTGCTGTTGTGCCTCTACGCAGGCTCTGAGTCAGTGGAACCAAGGAGCCATAGACGGATGACTCTGAAACTGTGAGCCTAAATACTTCCTTTCTTTAGAGACAGGCTCTCAGTGTGTAGCTCTAGCTGATTTGAACTCACAGAGATCCGCCTGCCCGAGTGCTGGGATTAAAGGCCTGTGCACCACCACTGCCCAGCTAGGAGAACTTTTTTTTTTAATATTTAAATTGGAACGCTGTTACCCATTCAGGCTTCCTGATGCCTCTACTTACCTTCTCCACGTAACCCAAATGTGGATTTTGTCATTTACGTTCCAGTTTCCAAAATATTTCTTAATTTCCCAAGGTCAGAATTTGTATTGTCAAGCGAAACAAGGTCAGTAGTGATTTGGGGGGCTTTGTCCTTGGCTTCATCTTGGTTGTTGAGTCTTCAGGACTCACCTATGTGTGTGTTATTGGAAGCACTTGGCCTGCTAAATGCCCCTTAGGTTCAGAGTTCAGAGACACATTGAGCTTTAACCTTTTCCCCCAGGTGTAATGAGATAAGAGCCCTGCTAAATTAGAGTGTTGTAAGCAAGATGCTAGGATGTGTAAACTTTCTTTAAGATACTTATCTGTTAACAAGCTACTTTTCAAGTCATCTCTCCACACTGTATGGATCAACTGTGAAAACAGTGTTTAGCCAAGCCTAAATATAAGTGTGTGGAAGTACAGGCATGCAGTTGTATTAGTATAGCTGTTTTTCTGGAGACTGCTGTGTAGTAGGTGAGAGGTTAGGGTTTGAAATATAGGCTGGGAAGGTGGGCCAGCTTAGTGCCAGGAACCCATGACAGGGAGCAGGAAGAGAAAAGAAAGGAGAAGAATCCAGAATCCCAGGAAGTAGGACTTTCTCTAGAGGGAGAAATTCGAGCAGAGTCAAGTGTAGCAGCCACCCAGCTCCATGTGCTGAGTTAGGTGGCTGAGCCTGAGTCTGCATGTGAGGATACCAAGGCTTTGAATGATGTAGTATCTGTTGCTTGGCTGAGCCACGGCAGGGCCCTGGCAATGACCTTCCTTCTAGAGTTGGTCCAATTTGTAGGAGATGAGCTCTTGTGGTGGTATATAATAGCATCATTGGCCCCTTATAGCTGTGGGTCCCACACCATGGATTCAATCAACCTCTGATTGAAAATAGTGTTAAAAATGTATCCACGCTGAACAGGTACAGACTTTCCTTGTCATTTTTTCCTAAACCACACAGTACAACTATTTACATGACATTTACATTGTATTCGTTATTGCAAGTAATCTTGAGATGATTTCAAGCACACGGGAGGATGTGTGTGGGCTGCATGCAAATACTAGGCCAGTTTATAGAAGGACCTTGCTTGAGCATCTACATGTTATGGTGTCTGAAGGGAGGTCTTTGAACAAGTTTCCCAAGGAACTGCAACAGTGTAGCTCAGAGCTTCTTATTTTCCATAATTTAACAATGTATCTTTTCACTCCTCTTGGTTATTCCTGAAGAAAAATATTTCATTCTTGCACATTAAGCTAATTCTTTACAACCTTAAACTTTAACATGACACTTTACAGTTTTTAACTGCAAAAAGATGAATTTGGTTCTCACGAAGAGGCCAGTGACACCAACCATTCAGTCATAGGCAGTGACCTTTGAATATTAGACATCCATAATTATTCTTTTAATTTTTAGCTTCTGAGGATGACATGTGAACTTGTTTTTATTTAAGGTTAGCGTTTCAGTTGTTTGTCTCTAGGTTAATTTTATTTAACTACAGAACACATTTTGTTGAACTTGTGGGTGGGCAGAGAAAATGCAAGCTATATGTATGAGTTTGCTCAGGCTGTCTTCAGCCACAGGTATTTATTGTCTCATAATTGTGGACTGGAGACCTGAGATCAGGGTATCGGCAGAGTTTGTCCCCTCTGAGGACTTTGAGGGAGAGGAGAGCCTGTTGACTCTTTCCTTCTGTTTATGGTAGTTGTTGAGTCTTTGGCCTGTAGATGTGTCATTTGGATTTTTACCTTCACATATGCCTGCTTTCTTTCCCAGTGTTCCCCCCTACATATTTTTATTCTCTGGAAGTACATACATTTATGTAACTATATTGTTCATACCCATTCCTTACTACCTTCCTGCACCTTCCTTAGTGCCTTCTTCCCTGTCTTCCTCCTTACCTCATGCCTTTCCCCCGCTATTAATGAACCTGAGGTCATTGAGTCTGCCCATATGCACATTGGTATATGGCCATCCACTGGGGCATAAGCACCTTACAAATAGCCACATCCCCAAAGGGTAGTAACCCTTCTTCAGAAGCCGTCAATTGCCAGTAAGCTCCTTTGTGGTAAGGGTAAGACCTCAGGACCCCTCCCCTATCCATTCTAGAAATTTGACTGGCTTGATCTTGTATAGACCCCAAGCAGTTTACCCCAGCTTCTGTGATTTGATGCACGCAGTGCCCCCAAACCAGCATTTCACATCTCTTTTGTCCACCTGGCAGCTTTTCTCATTTGTCTGTCTTCTATTCCCCGGAGTTCACTGATCCATAAGCACTGTGTGTTAGGGCTTCAACATACAAATATTCGGAGGGTGGCATTATAAAACTCAACCCACCAGAGCATGGTAGACTACAGTACAATATCATTATCTGAGGCTGAGTTTAGGGAGTTTATCCTCAATGTTTGAACTGTGAACGTTAAAGTGTATCTTATATTTTGAAAAAAAATCTCGCAGTGAAGTCCAACAACGGTTTCTTTATATTTTAATATTTACTCGATTGTCCATGCCAGTTAGTGCAGGAACAGAAACGGAGAACAAAAGGATGCAGCTACGGAAAGACGGTGTCAGGAAGTGAAAGCAAAATGCCAACGGTAAGACATGAGCAGCCGCAGTGGCTGTCTTGAATGTGTGCTTCAGATGGATGTTTTTCTGAGTACAGAAAATCTATGATGAGCTCCAAACACTCTTCAGTGTAATAAGACCAAACAGTTCAATATTAGTAATGTGGTAGATTCTCAGCTCTCAGGGCATGAATCTTACAGTTAATAACAAAGGGGAAGAGAGACAGCTGTCAGATTTACACAGGAGGGCGTTCAGGGCATACCCCTTCCTAGTCTGAGGCACATCAGGGCTTTGCCTCCTGGTGTACCCTAGGCAGTGAGGCCACCCAGCCTGGTTCAGAACATGGCTCTCTGCCTGCCTCCTCCATCTGCAGCATATTCCCTCAGAGGCCAAGATGTTAGTAGAGGGCCATCTGAGTATTGACCTGGGAGGCCAATGCATCTCACTCTGTGGTTAAAGTGGGAGTGGTTTTGCTAGCCATCCATCTCCTAGGGCAGAGGTTTCTAGTGAGCAGTGGCTATTTCTTTGTTTCTATTTAGTAACTAGTGTTAGAACGTATAAAAATAAGTGATAATTGTTGCCGAGTTGAGCAAGGTGGGTTCACAGCCGGGATGACCTGCAGATCTCCACATCTGTGCAGGGTGTGTTTGAATATATCCTCCGTGGGACTCTGAAATAGACAGAGCGTCTTCATGGGGAAAGGCTGATTTGCAGGGTAGGTGGGGGGCAGGAATAGCACAATTGTGTTTTCATAAAAGTGTTAACCCATTTACTTCATGATTTTGCATTTTTGCTCAGGTCATTTTCTCAGCTGCATTGCTTATACTTCCTGCTCATACCAACAAGGATGCTTATTTGTTTATTTGTTTTGTGTGTTCATGTGAGTATAGAGTGCATATGTATGTATGTATGCTTATGTGTGTATTCATGGAGGCCTGAAGTTGATGTCTGGTGACTTCTTTGATTGTCCGTCATTTTATTTATTGACATACTTATTTTTTTTTCACTGAACCCAAAGCTCACTAGCCAGTTTGGCCTGGGATCTCTGTGTCTTCCTTCTCAATCCTGGGTTTATAGGCAGCCATTGGACTTTTTGCATAGGCTCTAGGCATCCTAACTGCTTCTTGAGAGGCAAGCACTTTATCTACTGAGTCACGTCCCCAGCCCTGCCACCTTCAGAACCAAAATATTTCCACTGGCCATCTCATGTGTGCAGTGTCAGGCTTGAGGCAGAGCATGAAGGTTTTATCCCTTTAGCCCAGGACTTCTGAAGACCGTATGTCCCCTGCAGATGAATCAGTGGTAAAGAGGCTGTGTGCTCTGGTAGTGTGCGCTGTCTTCTTCAGTCCTAAGGAGCCTGCATTTGGAATACAATGTGGTGGAGCCTTCTCGTTCGCAGGTAGCTGAGTGAATCTCTCACAGTTAACATTTTAGACCCTGCTCACATGATGTGCTTAGAATTTGGAGACTTAAGCCCCTTCCCCATCTCTCCTACTTCCATGGAAAAGAGCTGTGGACTTTTCTTATCCACAAGGTTTGTTTTAAAAAACGTTCTATATTTCTGGGCCTACCCAGCATTTTGTGCACATTTTGTTTCTCTTAAAAAGTGGATGTGTGTTATTAGACCCTTGTTTACAAGAAGAAGCTTAGCCTCAAATTGCAGCACATTTCCAGTCACAGGTTTTTGTGCGACAGTTTCTAAACTGGGCAGCCGTTTAAAGTACATATTTGGTTTCTTACCTACAGTGTGCTAAACAGAGACTACCTGAGTATGGCTGTATGAAATGTTCATCCCTGTCAGCCGTTTACTGAAAATCAGAAACAGGAGGCTCTATTGTGAAGCAGATCTCATTTATTAAAATAAAAAAATAATCAGCAAGCAATTTCAGCAGAGGTAACAGTTTAGGATGCAAAAGACTTTACTGAAGAGGATCTTCAGGGAGTAGATCTAGGTGTTAAGATAATTACTTCATTCAGCAAATCTTGGTTGAGCAACTACTATGAACTGACACTTGTAATTATGTGACATAAATGAGCACAGGAGAAGTGGCAGGCAACAGAGGGTTTTAGGAGCTACGGCCAATTAAGATCAGTCAGAAATGAAGATAAAGCATTTTTAAAAGTCATTGTGTGTGGAACAGTGTGGAAACGGAATTGATGATTAGAATTCAGCTTACAGCTTTTCAAGAGTGTGTCTGCAGGTTGAATGATGAAGGGTTCGGGGGAATCGGCGTCTGAGCATAAATGAAAGGCAACGCGATTCTGTCTCTGTTATGAACAAGAAAGTTGACCTGGGGCATAAACATGACTGCTCCAAAAAAGTGATGTATTTTCTAAAAATGCTCAGATTTCTACTCAGAACAATTACAGCGAGGATGTGTTGTTCACATCTGTGAGTCAGACGGTTTTAATCTGCGAAAGGTTAAGTGTTTGACAGTTACTTGTTCTCACATCCATATTAACTCCTTGGAGTTTAACCTTTAGATGTGCTTAAGCAATCACGCTTTATAGTGTGTGTGTGTGCATGCGCCTGTGCTTATGAGTGTGTGTGTGTGTGTGTGTGTGTGTGTGTAAAACTACCCAAATAAGCAGTCTAATAACTAGAAATCCTGGAACCCAGGGATGTTTTCCTTACTTCTTATAAATTTCTCCCATTATCCCCTTTCTTCTTTTCTGTCTGGCAGTATCTTAATACACACTCCAATGTCTAAAAGAAGCAACTCTACAATTAAAACGTCGAAGCCATTCGCAGCAATATGAACGTCAAGACAAGGATCGTTTTTCTACCTCAGTGCCTTGCAGGATTTTAAATGAGGAACTTGACTGTTGGATACGAAGGAGAAAAATGGGGTCTTTTTAAAAATCTTTACCCCAGTGTATGAGAATAAATATGAATTTTAAACTTTGTAGAGCAAAGGACTCATATATTCAACTTGTAATTGCTACTAAAGAAGGGAAATAAACCGCAGGCTTTCTGGCGCTCTGTTCAACTTTGAAGTGCTTCTTGAGAAATTTCAAGGTAGTATTCACAGAAAGCACTCCACTCAATGGATTGAAATTCTCTCACATCAGATGTCTGCGTTGCTTGAAGAACAGGGCTCAGTTAGAAAGCAGGAAAGGCCAGCCGTGAGCTCCTCATACACTATTCTCATTTGTAAAGGGTTCTCTAGCCTGCTCAGGAACTCAAAGAGGACATCTTACTTATATAGTTCCATGATGCAAGTAGGGTACTACTCTCCTGTTTTACAAATGAGTAGGTAGGTTAAAAAAGTTTATTGGTAGTTATCAAAATTGGCCAACTAGCAAATTGCGGGAAGCTTTTAAAAATCTGGAGTTCTGGTCTTGCCTCTAGAGACTTAAGATTTTGAGGTTCTAGTATGTAGAGAGTATCATTTTGTTTTATTTAAATTAATTGATTAATTTATATTTTGGTTTTTTGAGACAGGGTTTCTCTGTAGCTTTAGAGCCTGTCCTGGAGCTAGGTCTTGTAGAGCAGGCTGGCTTCGAACTCACAGAGATCCACTGAGAGTACCTTTTAAGATAGCTCTTCCTGTGGGTTACCACTAATGGGTTTACTAGAGGGCACACTTGTTTGGAAGGACCACTCTGTCACAGAGTCCTGATGTGAGAGAAATGAGACTGTGATGGCATCCTATGGCATTCTGCCATTCCCGATGTAGATGTGACTGTCACATGCTACCTCGACCACCACCTGCAGTGCTAGCTTTCCTGTTTCTGGAGGTCTTTCTAAGGTGGGCCCTTCTGCCAGCACCCTTCACAGGGCCCTTGAGTGTTCCCTGGCAGCAGCTGGAAGGAGACACTGCAGGGTTTTTAGGTACCCCTCTGTGGATGAGCTGTGCTAATTATTAGTAAGTTCTGCTCGGGGTACACAGGCTCCTGCCTTTTTCTAGTTTTGAGCTCTGAAGCTGCCTAGGAGAAGTCCCAACTTTGGCTATGGCAGCCCTTTGGGTATTTGTAACAAGTAGTCTTTCTGTTGATGTATTTCCTTTCTAGGTTGTGTTAGAGGCCAACATAATTTCCTCTCAACCTCCAAAAGTAAATTTCTTCATAGCCTCAACAGATACAACCAATCCTAAACAGTTCCCTAGTTTGTCAGGAACCTTTGCTGTGGCTGTTTCTTTCTCATATTTTTTCTTTTATGCCTTGCCTGGATTTTCAGTTAATATTCTTTGGTTTTTACATTGCAGAGCTATCTCTGAGTCATTTGTCTGTACCACACATTTAAACTTTGTTTGCCCAAAATGATCATTCACACTTCACATGAGAGGCATAATGACAGCGCAACAGGAACTTGGGGCATTAGGAGAAAAGTTAGTTGTGCTATAGTGATCCACAGTCTCAGGTCCATGTAGCTCTTGGTCTTGCAGCCCTGGGCAGTATGAGGCTGGCCTTGACAGGAGAAGAGCAGACTGTAGATGAACAGTTCCTCCACTGTATTAAAAGCAAACATATTTTTCTCCTATATTGAACCCTTCAGCCTTCTGTGTTTAAACTCTATCCCGTCTTGTTTGAACTCTTTTTCCTGGAACAAACATTTATTGTAGGTAGTGTCAACAGCTGGCACTCTGTTTGTGTTGACTTTTGTATGTCTCTTCTGGGCCATTATTTAGTTAGCAGAGAATTTGGAGACCTTAATTCATGTCTGTATGTTGTCATCAATGTAAGGCTTAGACAAATGTTTTAAATTTCTGGTCCCAAGTTCTCCTATGAAATAGCTGATAAATACCCTTGCCTGCCTTGTGGATACTCAGAGTCTTGTGACATCCAGAGGAATGTGTCACAGGAAACAATATTATGCTCTTATGAATTATTAATTACAAGTGTTACAAATGCTGCTGTCAGTTTGTCAGTGAAATTTAGAGTCTTTTTCTGTGGTGTGCTATTTCGATATCTGTGGGTGAAATTTTGTTGGTGCTATTGGTTTAGACAAGGTGGAATCGTTAAAAGCACTTGCCACATCATTCTGACCTTTTGGGGAGCAGACTGATCACACAGAAATAACGCTTGATTGGCTTCAGGTGCACTCTGACAGTTGCGTGCATGGGCTCACACACTCACACTTGTCTGCTTCCTTTGCTTTCAGGAAGGGAAGCGCTGAGGACCCCCCCCCACGCTCTCCAACTCCTTCCTTGACAGTAGATTGGAATGAAAGAAGTAAATGGGAATATTCGTCTGGGTTGGAATGGGTAGGGCATCCGCCTGACCTCAAGAACAGTGCTCTTTAATCTGAGTCTCAGTGTGAATAGTTACATTCCCCTGTGGGTAGCTAAGTGAGAATTGCTTGGTGCTTTGTTAGGGCTTGAAAGGAGAGAGTGTGGCTGCTTGATATCGAGAGAATGGGTGTCTTGTTAGGGTGGTTTCAGTGTTTTTGTAATAATGAGAGTTGGTAGTAAGAGTTTTCCCAGGTTCTGTTTCCAGAAGCTCTCCAACCTGTGCCAGGTTCCCTGTCGTCCCATTTTCTTCTCTGTGACATACCAATGTTGGACAGTAGTTCCTCTTCCTTTGAAGATGTGCTGTGGTGGCGTGTGGTGTACTAGTTCCTCTCGTGTCTCTGTGACCACAGTTCCTGAATGAAATAACTGAAGACAACAGAAATTTCTTTTGGCTCACAGTTTCAAAGGGTTTCAGTCCATGATGGTGGAGAAGGCATGTTGGAACAGGTGGGTCTGTGTGGCCCAGGGGCTGTTCAGATCACAGTAGTATAGGAAAGGAGAACCTGTGAGTGATGGGTCATGGCTGTTAGAATGCTGAATAATATAAAATGGGCAGGAATTATGTTTTCTGGGAGTCAAAAGGTTAACTCGTGACCCACCCTTCAGCATCTCCACAGTGACCTGCCTCCATCAGATAGGCCCCGCCTCTTAAAACATATGACCTCCTCAAACAGTGCCAGGAGCTGAGGAACAGACATTCAGAATACCAGCCTGTGGGGCACACTGCAGAAGCAAAGAGGAGCAGAGGGTTAATTAATAGATCATAAGCAAATGTTCTGAAAAGCAGAAGGTACTCCAGAAATGATCTCCATTGTTTGATTCTCATTTGGAATGAGTAGAAAGGATATCTTGTTTCTTCAAAGCACTTTGAAAATGAAAGAGAGGGTGTTCCCCCTCCTCAGGGATGCTGGGTCCTGTGTTCTGAAGCTCTCCTTAGGTTTTATTAGCGTGAACTCACTACAAGTAAATGGCGTTTTTACTGGTCTGCCAGAACTTCCCTCTGCAGATGGGAACAGGCACATTAAAGTGTGATCAACATCTAGCCACGATACGCCTGCAATGGGGCAATTAGAATTTCTAGCTGCAATAAAGCAGGAGTTAATAAAACACATCTAAGAATGGAAAATAAGATTACAAGTGGCATTTTGGCCCCTATTTAAATGGCAGAGAACAGAATTGGCCATGGAAATCAAGCCCAGGCCACTTCCAGGGTCTTTTGGCCTCTGGCTTATGTAAAATGGGGTATTTTACTCCCCCTTTAATGTATTCTAGCCTCAGTTTATTCAACACTGTTTTACATTTTGACTTAGGGAAGTTTTAGAATTCAGCTTGAAAAGGAATAGTAAAATGAGTTAAAATTAGATTCATTGATCTCTCACTGTTTCCCCCTTTAAGACAGTCATATGGGTTTCCTGCTTTCTTTTCCTTACAAATCAGAATGCCAGAAATATCTGGAGGGAAGCTTTTATTTTAACCACGAGTGAACTACTGTTTAGCAACATTGACTCTACACATGCTTCTTGGGAATTTTACCACTCTGTAATTGCCTTCATTTCTTTCCTGCTTAACTATTGTATATAATCACTGATTTATACATGTGAGCTGTAATAATGGCAGCTGTCTGCTGGCGTGCCTGGAGAACTTGTGAAATGAAGCTAATTTTATATCTTCCTCTTTTGGAAAACTTTTTCATACTTAGTTTTAGACAGGTAAGTGACATAAGAGGCCAAGCTCCTTGAAGATAATGCATTTGGAAACTGCTCATCAGTGGGGCTATGCTTCAAAAGTTTTGTTTTTTAGAAGATCCTAATAGATCTTTTGAGGAAAGGTTTTTGAATGGAAGAACAAAAATACCCTAGAATAGGTGGATCAGAAATACTGAAGGCATCTGCTTACACGGTTTTGTCTCCCCCAAATTGTTTTCTCATTAGTCCTGGAATTCATGTTTTGGGCATAGTTGTCAGCTAAATTAAACTAAATATTATTTAGCTCATGATAGTTTTTAATTAAAGTAAATTCATTGTAAGAGGGCTCCAGTTATGTGTTACGGATCTCTCTCTCTCTCTCTGATGGATTTCCTTTCAGAGCTACTGATCTTTCAGTCTATTTTCCATAAATGTGCACATCCTACTTGTGTTTCTGTTTAAACTCCTGTCTGTGTAAGAAACACGGAATTTGATCAACTTTATTAACAATAAGTAATGGAGTGCACTCTTTCATGCCAACCCTTATTTTATTGCGTATCAGCTTGTAGACATTTGGCTATCTGGACAAGCCATCATTTATATCCTTTTAAAAAATATTTATTGCTTCCCTGACTAATTGCTTTTTATGTGACTTAAAGCCTTTTGCGTTGGTGCCATTCGTTAAAACACAGCCAGAAGCAGGCAAAGCAGCCCCATTTTTCAAAAATTTAGTGTCATTTTTATAGACAAATAACACTTGTAAATGATGGATAATAGCTAGCAGGATGCTGCATGGTGTAAAATGTGCATGAATTATGTTTTCTGGGAGTGAGAAGGTTAACTCGTCTAGGAACTAATTGAAAAGCTTTATGGTAAATGCAAAATGCTGTGTGCACATTATCGACACAACTTAAACCAGCTCAAAAGGGGGTTTCCTTCCCTGGGGTATTATTCATTATCTCATCCTCTTTTCTGGCTAGCTGTTATTATATAAGAGTATCTAATCATAATGTATCTATAGATTTTTTTTGAACTGAAGCGCATGTCACGGACGCTTTTTATGAGGCTCTGTCAGATGCATACTTTTCCATTAGACAGGGTGGAGGTGAGCGTGGGCACCTCAGTGATCGCTGAGGGATGCTGCTTCCTGTGGGTGTGGGTGTCATGTTTACTAGTCTTGCTGTGGTTTCTGGCCCCAGGGAAGCAGATGAAGTGGGGTATGCTTGGTTTCTTTGGTAGCTGCTGCTGCAGAGGTAACAGGAGAATATGACCAATCTGGAGGAAGGGTTACCCAGGTTCCTTTCTCTCTGTGCCGAGGCAATAGTGTTAAGTTGGAATACACCGTCTTAGTAGCAAGTAATAAGTTCAGTCATGCTAGGCAGGGTGGCACATGTCTTTAGTCCCAGCTGTGAGAGGTAGAAGCAGACGGATCTCTGAATCTGAGGGCAGCCTAGCCTGCATAGTGGGCTACATAGTTGGACCCTGTCTCAAAAAAAATTCAATCAAGTGTGTTAATATTTGGTTGAGAACTTCAGAAACCTCACTTGTTTAAAGGTAAGATTTGGTTCATTGCACAGTTAAGCTCTGGTTGTGGGCATCCACTCCGAGTCTGTTGGGTCAAGTGGCATTAGTGTCTTACATCTCCTTCCTTTGTCCTAGCTGCTCTTTCCTGCTGGGTTAGTGTTGGGGAAGAGGAGTTGAGGAAGTCAGGCTGCTGTAGAAACAGAATTTCCTCCCTCACTGCTCTGTCCCCTGGGCTGGGTTGCTGGGTCTCTTCATCTTTTCAGCTTCACAGTAGCCTTGGTTTATTTACTCAGACTAATGTGTATGTGGCTTCATGTCTTTTAACAGTCCTGGGAAAGTCCGTCATCCCCCTTTATCCTTTCTACCTTTCTTGCCCCTCCAACATCTGATTGGACATCTTTCCGCGCTTCCCATTGTTCCCCCCTCCCCCTGCAGGTTAGCACATCCTTTGTATTTTCATTTCCTTGTTTCACTGAATTGCCTTTGAGATCCATTCCTTCTAGTTCATTAATTCTCTTTTCAGCTTTGGCTAATATGCTATATAATCTGCTAACAAATTTTTAATTTGAATAACTTCTGGGTCTTTACTCGACCTCTAGGGACTCAGTCTAACTAAAGGTGGTGAGAGAATAAAGAAAAACAGATGCACAGAAAGCTGGGGTTGCACGGACTGGGTGGGCTCTCTGCTGAGGAAACCACACTCCCCTGGAAGCTCATCATGCTTGTTACATAGAATTGAACAGAGAGCCGGGGTTAGTGAATACACTAGAATCAAGTAGTTGAGGTGAATATATGTATACAAGGCAGCAGGGGTTAAAGTTATATAGTTGGATCAGCTGACAGGTTTAGCTAATTTTGGTAGAGCATTCTCTGTAGGGTAGTAGTCTTCGGTCCCTAAACATCCATGGAGAGAATGCTGTGGTGAATGTCTTCTACTCACATTGTCAGTATCCACACACAGCCCAGACCAGAGGCTTTGCCATTCCCCCTCCAATGAGCTTTGCTATTTTCCCACGGATCTGAGGCTGGGTTGGCTAGGCCCATGTCAACAACACACATTCGTTCAAGACTTCAATCACTCGGGATTTCCTCCTTTCCCCACAAATAACCATAGGGTGTTTGTTTAAAATGTTGATTCAGTTCTTGTAAATTCAACCTGTTCATTTCTTTAAAGAATTGTGGTAAAAACCATGTTGGAGAAAATTCACCGTCTTGACCCCTTTTATATGTACAGTTCAATGAGCGCTATACATATTATTCTGGTGCCAACGGCCATAACCCTTCTCAGTTTTCATAACTGAAAGGTATTTTAAAGCCTGATCATTTTTCTCATCTTGTAACTAAAAAAATTAAATCGACATTATTGTGTGCATTGGAATGGCATGTGATGTTTAAATACATTGATATATTGTGTCATTTTCAAGGCAGGATAAACTCATCTCCTCTGGCACCATCTCTTTGTGGTGGAAACATACCAGTTTCTTCTTCTGGCCTTTTTGAAATACACAGTACATTATTGTGTGACCGCTATTCACTGCAACAGAACGCCAGAACCTCTATCTGTAACTTCGTGCCCCTGGCCAGCCTTCCCTCTGCCCTGCTTTCCTCATGCCTGGTCATTTTTGGTACTCCTTTCTGCCTGCTTGTCTTTGAGATTCTGTCGCTTGCTTCTTTAGAATTTTGTGTGTGGCTATTTTGTGTTCTGGATCTAGTAATTGGAACGTCTTAAGACCCTGGAACGTTAACATCTGTGGTTTGTTGTTTCCTTGGACTCTCCCCAGTGCTGATGCTGTTTTGTTTCCATGTATCTTGAGTAAACCTTAATTGCCAGCTCATCTTCGATTGATCTTAATCTGTAGAAAAAAAATGCCTTGGGCTTTAACTTCAGGATGCTTTTCTTAAAAGTATTTGCTTTTGCTTAATCAAGAAGTCATGTTGTGTCTTGGGCCATCTAAGAACCTTCCAGATATCTCAGTATAATAATCCAGGACCACCTGATCATCGACTCCAGGCTGCAGTTCCCAAAGTTGTGTCAGAATGAGTACCGCCAGTGGATCCCTCGTTTTCTTGTGCTTATCACCCGTCTTTTTATTGCTTGCTTGCTGTTTGCCCCATTTTAGAGATGTTTTTCTTTTTTGCTTGATCTGATCTCAATGAAATAATAATAGTTTTTAAATCCAAGTTCTGGTTGACCTTATTGGTTGACCCCAGAGTATTTAGCCTGCCATACTTCAGGAAGACCAAGCTGGAATAAAAGGGCAGTCTCTTCTCCCCACCCCTTTAGTTAGCCCCAGCTGGGGCATCCTTTGTCTTGTTTTTTCTTGTCTTTCTAAGCTTCAGATTTCATAGAATCACCCAAGGAGGGTCTCTAGGGCAAAATGGGCTCATTTGGAAACCTTTCCATCAATTTTACATCTGCCTTCCCTGATTAAGGCACCATCGCTCCACTGGGGGGTGGAATGAGGTGCCATTTCCTCTAGCCTCTGCCCTCTAGGCATGGGCCACATGCCAGGCCAGTAGGCCTCCCAGGATCTAAACAAACAGTATGGGCCACAGAACGTCTTACTGTGCAGGTTCCCAAGACTCGAGAATAGGTACCCTTACCCCGTTGGTGGTGTGATGTGTGGATAACATGGTCCCCCCCAAAGAAACCTAAACTTCATTCTTGCCACTGCAACCTGTAAAGGGGTAAAGGATGTAAATCAAGCTTCAGCTAGTAGTGACACATGGTTATCGAGAAATCTGTCCAACTCTAACTTTGCAAGTCTCTGTTTCTGGTTAACTCATTTGAAACTTCCAGCCTAATGTTTGCCCTTGCAAGGATGTCCAGGGAGA
The DNA here is from genome assembly GCA_001685095.1 of Ellobius talpinus. Taxonomy (NCBI): domain Eukaryota; kingdom Metazoa; phylum Chordata; class Mammalia; order Rodentia; family Cricetidae; genus Ellobius; species Ellobius talpinus. The sequence continues at coordinate 16,021 of LOJH01001683.1, forward strand.
GCTGCTTCCCATACCATGGGATCCTCCTTGCTTGTATTCTGTGAAAGTCAGTTGATGTCATTAAAAATATTTTTAATCTATGTGTAGGAGTACCTTATTTGCATGTATGTCTTTATACCACATGTGTGCATCCTGAGTAGGCAAGGAGAGGGTGTTAGATCCCCTGGAACTGGGTTTATGTATGGTTGTGAGCCACCATGTCGTCCTGGGAAATGAACCTGGGTCCTTTGCTAGAGCAGCCAGTGCTCTTAACTGCTGAGCTGACTCTGCAGCCCCATAGTCTCCGTGGATAATATAAACTTTGTTCAATGTGAGTCTGAGACAGAAGAATAATGACGAGCAGAGAACCATCAGAAGCACTGCAGGATCACATACACACACACACACAAAAAAAATCACAATACAAACAACAACTACAACAAAAGGAACTTTTTTTGCTTAAAAATTAAACAAGTTATTCTTTGAGAATTTCACCATGTATACAGGGCATTAAGATCCTATTCGCTCCTCTGCTTCCTCTTTCAGCCTCCCCCAATCCCTCCAACATTTCCCTCTTTCAACTTGATGTCTGTCCTCCTGCTGGATCCAGTTAGTGCTGCTTGTATACATATGGATGTGGGGCAACCTACCAATGACCACAACCCCAAATAAAAATGATCCTCCCTTAGTTGATGAACTGTCCATGACTTCCCCCTTTTTTCCTAAACAAAAGTGAAAAGTTTTAGCTTTTACATAGTAAGACTCTATACAATAAGAACAGCTATCAAATAAAGGATACTTTCACAGTGTACTGAATTCCAATTCATTTGTGTCTGGTAAATTTAAAGAAAGCACTCCATAATTTATCCTATCTTAGTAAATCCAAAATTTTATTCCTAACTTACTTTCTATAATATCTAAGAAAAATTGCAACTATAACTATCTAGTCTTCAACTCCATCAAAGGCACCAGAAAGATAATATTATTTAAATAAACAAAAAGTGCTTTGCAGATGACTTCCAAAGATTCTAGAAATGACAGAGGCATCTGACTGCCTGGACAATCACTCAAAATTCCTTTGTGATGTTGGGGCATCCATCTTCAGCCTACAGGCTGGAGTATCTGGCAGACTTTTCAATGAAGCAGGAAATTTGAAAGACTGCCTTGTCTATATTGGCAATTTGTCCGTCACTGTCCTCTGTGTCCTGCAAAATGTCTGTCAGATTCCTCTGGGAAGCAGAAACCCTGAAGGACCATCCCACCTTGTTTTGGCAAAGTTCACCAGTCACTTTTCCGTGGGTCCTGCATGTCCACTTTATACAACATACTGTTAAGCAGCCCAGGCAAAAGCAGCTTCTTGCCCAAATGGCTAGCTTTGCCACATTGAAAGCAAACTCCATAAGGAATTTTTTACTTTTTTTTTCTCCCAAGACAGGGTTTCTCTGTGTAACAGTCCTGGCTGTCCTGGACCTTGCTCTGTAGACCAGGCTGGGCTTGAACTCAGAGAGAACTGCCTGCTTCTATCATCCAAGTACTGGTATTAAAGGCCTGCACCACCACCACCTTGCAGGAGTTTCTTCAATGCCCATCATCTCTGAATTAAATTGGTATGGCCAGGAGCAGATGTATCTAATTGTTATGAAAAACCTTAAGATAACAAAACATTTAAGATGCCATATTCTGTAGGTCTTTGAAAGGTTTGAAGACCATCTATTTATCTAAAATATTTCTCTATGATATGGAGAGCATATCTAGTATATATACAAATTTGATTGCTGTAGATGACTAACTACTGATCTGTGTTTCTTGATTATCCTAAATAGTTCATAATAACAGCTTTCAAACACTAGAATTTTGCCTTACATTTTTATTTTATTTTATTTTATTTATTTTTTTGTTTTTCAAGACAGGATTTCTCCATAGCTTTGGAGCCTGTCCTGGAACTAGCTC
>LOJH01001683.1:24025-43659 GCA_001685095.1 Ellobius talpinus
AGAGAGAGAGAGAGAGAGAGAGAGAGAGAGAGAGAGAGAGAGAGAGAGAGACGAGAATATTGATCTCTGAGCCACTTGAGTGTCTCCCATGTCATAGACAAGAAGAAACGTGAGCTAGGTAACTCATGTAGTTTTAAACATTTCTGTTTGCTGAGCAACCACTTCTAAATGGGGTAATGAGTAGACTAATCCACAAACTGGACCTAAGCCACATACATAGCCCACCACTTACTTATGCAAATAAAGTTTTGTTGGAACATAGGTACATACCTATTGTCTTTGGCTGCTTTCATTCTACTGTAGCAGCAGTGAGCAGTTGTTGCAGGGATTCCTTAGCCCACAGAGCCTAAAATATTTGTTCTCTCTGGATCTTTAAAAATTGATTTTTGGCTTGCTAGGATTGCTTAGAATGCTTTTATTAATGCCCTGGCTTCATTTCTCTATACACCTAACTCCTACCCTTACAACTGAGTAAGAATTCTTGAGGTTGGGCTGGCATGATTGCAGCTTCCAGTGAGACCTGAAGACCCCTGAGCCAGGAGGAAGGTGCTATGGAGAATTCTGCAAGGGGTCAGGCGCCATCTCTGCTTCCTGTTAGAGCCTGTGGTATGTAAACCGTCTCTGTAGGAGAAAACCAAAAGGGTTGTCCTCTTGATGAGGGAGTAGGCCGTGAAAAGTTACGATACCAAAGTAGTAAAGTTGATGTTGACTATTGCTGTAAATTGCTGTCATTTTGTGGAAGCATTGAGTACCTTGGCCGCACTGTAATTCATGTGGATAGGAATTAGGGTTAACTGCAGAGCCACCATTTACTAAAGATATAGTCAAGAAAAACAAAGTGAAATAAAGCCAATAGAAACACCTGAGGACACTGTAACCTGCATTTATGCAGTTTCTTTGCAAAGTAAGGATGAAGGCTTTTCTGTATTCACTCAGACTCTTATCACACCTGTGAATACAGCTAATTCAGCTTTTCTTCTCAAGGAGGATAATACTTAACGAAGAAACCAACCACATTCTTCTTAAAGCGTGGTGATAGCTAGATGAGGCAGAAAGGCTTGTTGCTAGGAGGTTTCCAGTAGACACGAATAACTGCTTGCAAAAACATCAGTGGAGATTGTGCTAAGGTCTTACCAAGAAATAGGGTCAATAGGGTGGATTACTGCATCTCTACTATTTATCTTTTTAAGGAAATTTATTTTTGGTACCAAACTCACATGGCTATTGAAGTTAACAAGTTTCTAGCACCTCAGGGTAAATTGGCAAGCTAGAGACCCAGGAGAACCAATTGTTTTGAAAGCTGGCTGCTTTGACATGCAGGGAAAGCTGATGTTTCATTTGAAGTCCAAAGGAAGGAAAAAGATGGAGACCTAGCTCTAGGAGGTGGGAGGAGTTTCCTCTTTCTTGTAGGAAGGTCGTCCTTTGTGTTTCCCACAAGCCTGAATGGTGCCTATTAGTGTTAGAAAAGGAAGGCTAGTTTCCTTAGGTTAAATGTTAGCCTCATTTGAAAGCAACTTCACAGAAACCCCCAGAATAGTGTTTGGAATGTCTAGGTTTCTGATGGCCTAACCAAGCTGACACTTGTAATTTGCCCCATAGTGGTCACCCAGTGCAGCATATTCTTTCTGTGGATGAGAAAATAATCTCAGAGGGTATCAGTTTCTCAGAGTAGTGTACTGTCTTTGAGTCGGTGTCTTGGATGGCTCCAGAACCCAAGTTTACTCAATCCACAGCCTCGTATTCCTGCTGCCAGATTGCTCAGTAGATAGATAGAGGTCAAGTTAATGACTTCTGTGGTCCTTTCTACCTCCAGGATTGGTTAAACTGACTGCTAAAAGAAATGGAAGATCCATATCTAGAAGGGAAAACCTAGATCATCTAGAATGTAGAGCATCTAGCACTTGACTGAAGATGGTCCACGCAGAAGTGGCCAGTGTAGCTTAGGTGACAGCTTTCATAAACTTAGATTTGGGACTCTGCACTTCATACATATTCACCCTCTTCAAGGAACAGCAGAAAGAAAAAATGAACCTTTTAGTGCCTTCAAGAAGATGAAGAAGATGGTTCATCAGCCAGATGTCCTATAGCATACATAATTAGGGAATGGAAGACCACCATCAGGCATCCCATGGGGGAGAGCTTTTAGCATGTGACCTCCTTTTGGTGAATCAGCAGGTTTGGCCAGAAAGATGCAAGACACTCAAGTCGGTCCCGTGGTTGCTGTTTCTGGCATCCTTCATGGTGACTGCACCCTGCTCTGTCTGCATCAAGAACCATCCAAGGTGATTCGCTATGCAGGTGACACATTAGCATCCCGCTCCACCGATGGCAAGATTGAGCATCACATGTGTTTTGTGCATCACAGGGAAAATTGGAAAGGGAAAACCAATTTCTAACATACTACTCTCTCCCCACACTCATGGCCTTGAGCACATCCAATTTTAGGGATGACAATAAAGTCATTCGGAATGCTGCACTCAGAGCCAACTTCTGCCAAACAGCAAAATTTGAAATTCCGTGGTGGCTAACATGCTGACACCCAACAAGGTTCAGGTGTTGTATAAATAAAGTCAACAGGCTGACTTTTGAGTAAAACATAATTTTCCAACTGCTGCCAAGAGGAAGCTAATTGATGCTAAAAGGTAAATATAAATGACTTTTTGATTACCTGTTGTTTCAGATTATCTCAGAGTCTCTTCATCATGACTGCAGAGACTTCAGAGCAATGCAGAGTAGACTCTCAGGATAAAATTTTCCCTCTACTTCCCTTCTTGCCACATACTCCACAAACCCCACTCTCGAGGAAGCCAGGAATTAGTTGCTTTGCTCTCTAATTATTACAAGTGTGTTAAGCAAATGACAGATAAATAAGAGCTTTGCGTATTGCAGGTGTGCATGCCCAAGCAAAATGCATCAGGAGGTTGAGGAAGACAAGTGAGCAATTGCCCCTGGCTCTGTCCGGCTCTGTCAGCAGACTTCATTTAGGATAATGGTCTGTGGACTCAGAACACTGACCCTGAGAAACACTGGGAGTTTCTCAGGATGTACAGATGCATTATTTTTAGTCCCCAAATTGGTGGCAAGCAGACCTACTGACTGAATGACAATTTCTAAATTAATTATAGATAGCTTAGAATAGAGTAGAGCCAGGCAGTGTAGGCACTATGAAAGTTCGGTGTTATCAAGGCCCCCTTTAAAGATCTAGTCTAAACAAAGGTGATTTTAGAGACGATACCCTTACTCCCCTTCTCTAAATTCATGTGGACAAAGGGATGGACGGGGGCATGGGAAGCACTTCCTTTATTTTTCTTTATACTGTCACTTTATAAGTTTGGTGTATTTCCAAACATAAAAAAATGAAATGTTAATCTTTTTTCTTTCCCCTATCCACCAAGTTTTAATACTGTCATTTTCCAGAGACATTGAAAGATGACACGATTGCTCATTCTGGGATTAAGGCTTCTTGATGTTACAGATTTAATTCCCAGTGAACTGTGAAAGACTAGAAATGTGAAAACATGCAAATGAGGGGAGGCCATGAAGAATCCACACAGCTTTAATTCCTGCTCCCATCCCTCAACCCCTGCCCCACCTCTTATTCCCCTGCCTCAACCCTTAGCCCCCAGTCCTAATCTGTGATTGAACATCTTGAGATCCTTTGAAAACCCCATTTGTGTTTTGTTGAATGCATCTGAGGTCTTGGAGGCTCACAGCCTGTAGAAGTATTGATTGCATTTACGGGTCCATTACTTAGGTAAACCAAATAATGTAACTGATCTTGGCTCTAATTGATCAAATCCCCCTCACAGTGTTGGAAAGATTGTAATCTAATTACTCTGGTTGCTGGTTTCTAAGGGGAGGGTTATATTTTGATGAAATTGACCCCACTTTAGCAACCTCGCTTTATCTGGGTTATCCTTTAAAAACATCACAGTGTATGCTGTACACACATGAGCTCAGAGGCACAGCGCGCGCACGTACGCACACACCGTGCTTGCTCTCCAGTTCCCTGAGCTTCAACTTGATTCCACACTCTCAGTAGATAAGAAATGGAAGCCATGTTAATTTTTATCACTTGAACTCTGTAGCTTGGGAAAGGGGAGTGCTAAGACACCACTGTCAGGTTCAGTTCCAGCCTCTCTTGTTTCTCCTGACAAGCTTTGCTTCATCCTAATTCTTTCCTTTTCTGGAGAGAGAAGATCTATTTTCGGCCTCAGAACATTGCAAGTGCGGTATGTTTGAGACCAGAGTTGAAAGCTGTGGAGCTGCTGATTTATTGGCTCCCCAGGTTTTCACTAGCTCGTCACTATAGCAGCCCCTGCTCCCTCCCCAGAGGCATTAAACTGGTTGAGCTAGTGTTTTCTAGCTCTGATTCAAAATAATCATTTTACCTCCTTTAAAAACCTAGTTTTATTTTCACTTATTTTGTGGTGGGGAGTGGGGAACCTATACCCCAGCATGTATGAGGTCAGAGGATAGCCTGTAGAAATCAATGCTCTCCTTCTATTATGTGGGTCTTTGGGGATCAAACTCACGTGGCGAGTACCCATTGTGCCATTTGGTGCCCCATGCTTACCCTTCCTTAGTTAGACCTAGGCTATACTGATTATTCAAAATCTGGCCAGGAGCGGAAGTGAACAAGTATTTAAGTGGACCAGCTTGATAATCTACTTACCTGTTTTGCTTGGTTGAGACAGGATCTTCCTCTGTAGCCCTGGGTGACCTGGAACTTGTTGTCTATACCAGGCTGCCTTTGAACTCACAGAGATTGACCCGTCTGTGCCTCGTGGGTGCTGGGATTAAAGGCATGTACCACCATGCCCTGCTGAAGACACCTTCTTGAATAACTCTTTTGGATAAGAGAAATGGACAAACCATTGAGAGAACTTGGAAGTTTAGGAAGTATCTTCCTTCTAAAATGGTGAAGTTACTGGAAAGTCCTGTGTCATTTACAAGAAATGTGGCCATCTGAGCACTTACATCTCTCTAGGGGAGGACTCTAGCTGGTGTGTACTTTGGTATGTGTCGTTCTTCTTGTAGACCTCCTTCAGTGGGACTGTCCTCTCACTGGCTCTTTGCCACAGGGACCCCTGGAAGAGGTTGCCTATATAATTGCATTGTATGGTAATCGGTGAGTATGGCTAAGCCTGTACACATCTCTGTGAGTGGCGTGGAAATATGAGAGGATTGGGTCGTTTGAACCCCTTTAGGATCCTAGGGGATTTCTAGGATCCTAATTGAACAGGATCCTACCTGCACTGCTTCCGTTCTTTTAAGAAATCGTTTTTTTGTTAAATGTAGAATACTGTAATGAAGTAAATACAGTCAGCTATCTACATCCATGAGTTCAGTGCCCAGTATTTCAACCATCTGAAGATCAAAATATTGGGGAAAAATCACATCTGTACTGAAGATACATAAACTTTTTCCTTGTCACTGTTCCTAAACAATACCACGTAAAGATTGTTTGTCTAGTGTTTACATTTTACTAGGTATTGTAAATCTTCTAGGAATGATTTAATCTGTAAATGGAGATTTGTGTAGGTTAGCTGCTTTCACATAGAAGTGATTTGAGCATCCAAGAATTGGGGCATTTGAAAGGATCCTGAAACCAATCTCTAATGGATGCTTAAGACAGAGAGAACCTGTCTAAAAAATAAGCCAAACATTATTTAGGGGTACATCTTTTCTAACAAGCACAGGATCACTCAACCTGGCCTGGTGTAGGATGCCCACATCTGTACAAAATATCTTAACTATTCTGGGGGCATAGATGCTTTGTTGAGTCAAAAAAATATAAGTGATTAGAGTGTACATCCAGGGATACTGTGAGTGAGGACAGGAAACAATTTACATGTGTTAATGCTGCCCTCTCATTGGGTTTAACGTCACTGCTCAGAACTTTACATTGAGAGCCGTGCACTAACGTGTCTAGGGAGTTCTATGGAAGGACTTACGTGAAAGGTACCCCTGATTTGGCCCCTCATCTGACTCTGTGACTACTTCTGTTTCCTCAGATTGTGATTTTAAAAAATTCCAAACTTGTGGAAACATTTGAAAATGGTGCAGCGAACACAGGGGTGCCCTTCCCCAATGTTCGAGGGATCACTTACACTGTGGCATGCTAAAGTGAACTGTCTCACAGTTCTTGCTCTGTTGGCTGGACATGTGAAGAGCCCTACAGATCCTGACCGTCCGTTTCTAACTTCCCGTGTAGATTCACCTGCTCTTACCACAAAAACAGCAGTTTCACATCAGTAAAAATTTATCTAGTCTATACTCTGTATTTTTATTTTACCAGTTGCCTCAGCATTTGTCCTCCTATGTATTATTTCCTTAAAAAATTCACAAATCCAATCAAGGGTCTCACATAATAATTAGTTCTTACAGTTCTTTAATCTAGAATAATCTTCCAGCTTTTCAAAAGCCCTTGGTGACATGTACTGTCTTGCAAAGCCCAGCAGTTTCTGGTGAAGTGTTCCCTGGTTCTTGTTTACTCCCTTATAGAACAGTGCCCCTTCCAGAAGCCATAGGTTGCCACATAGAAAGCCCAGTGGTCATTGTGTGATGCAGTCCTTCAAGTTATTGTTCAGGGGTATCCCGGAGACCACCTCCCCAAACAATTCTGGCTGTTGCCACTGCCCTTGCCTACAAGAATTTGATGCTAAGACCCTATTGCTGAAGACAACACACACTTTGGTCACTGGACATGGAGAAATCAAGTTAGTACTGGCAAGGAAGCTTCCTTCTCTACTGGATGCCAGTACTGGAAGGTGCTATGTGGGTTGCTGTGGAGAGAAAAGTCATCAACAAATTCACCCAACTGTGAACTTGGCATTGCTGATTTCTGTGCCCAGCATGGGACTTCCACCCCTCAAACAGTCCTTGTATATGCAATGCCAGGCTGACTTTAGGGAGAAAAACATTCTGTCATTTGATTTGTAATTGAAATTTCCTTTTCCTATGTTTAGAATAGAATTTTTAAGTGAAATTTGTGAGTATAAATACCAGTAAATAAACTTCATGTTAATTTTGAATAGAATTACACCGAGTTCATTTGCATATTTGCACACCATGTCTTAACATTTGCATTAGTGTTCTTGAGATAAATTACCATTGCTAAGGGAACCAGTAGAGCTTTGAGGTCACGAGTGAGAGATTCCACGTAGATGTCTCTGCAGAGATACCATCCAAGGGGTTTGGGAAGCACTGAAAGAATATGCGGCAGTCTTTAAAACAATGCTCATTTGAGAAATTGCTTGTGATAAATTGGTTTCACTAATGAAATCATACACTTCCATAGTGCATTATGCATAAAACTAGACCAGGAAATAAATATAATTAAGGTAAACACGCCCTTCTAATTAGTAATTGTTTCTGCCATTTTAAGCAAATTTTAAGAGTCACCGAGAGCTACTCCTCTATAAACCTAATAATGAAGCTTGTGATAACAGGTGTAAATTAACACAATGGAAAACATTTACACTGTAACATGCTAAATTAAAAATGACGTTAACAAGCCCCATTTTCAAATTCTCTGTAATTAACATTTGTTCAAACCAGACATGAATAAGTGCAGCACAGTGGTGGATGTTTTTATTCATAGCTTACGGTGTTTGTCATGGCTTTATCTTGGTTAACTTGTAAGCTGCAGAGAAGCGTTCCTTCTCAAACTATGTCATGTTTATGTAATCTTAGACAGCCTGACATGATACTTACCGGCATCATTATTGCGGATGATATGCAGCTACGCCAGGAGAATGACTTTGGTTGGTGGTAAAGCTTGACATGAAATATGGGAAACGAGCTGAGCCGAGAGATACCCAGGTACATTGTAATAGTCCCCATGACATGATAAAATACTAGGGTTCCCCCTAGTGCTCCCCCTCAATACACATATGTGCTTCTAAGTGCCTTGAATCGATGTTTGTTTCTGCAAATAAATATTCTCTTAAAGGCTTTCTTTTATGGCGCTAGTTAATATAAAGTACGAAGCGGAGAACAGCAGAAGCAGCTCTGCAGTTTAATTTGGCACCAAGGACAGGATGCTTTCTTTACTCCTTGTGGAGGGTTTCGTCAGCACATGGGAGAGAGCTTGGAGAACTTCACCATGATTGCATTGATAAGCATTGGTTTAGCACTGAGTGTTGATGGTTTAAACTCAAGGTTTTAATTACTCTTAACTGAGTGGGTTATTTTTTTAAAGAATATCCCTTCATTTTTTTAATCAGAAATGGATATCTTGATATTCTTTATGGGTATTCATCTTTTGATATTGTATTTTTGCACTTAGATGGCGTATTTACTTATTTAATTGACACATCATTGTATATATTTGTAGGGTGCATTGTGAGATTTTGACATATGTGCGGTGAGCAGATGATTAAATTAGGGTAATTTGCATATCTGTCACCTCAGACATTTCAGGTTTCTTTGTGCTGGAACACTCAAAATTTTCTCTTAGCTACTTTGAAATGTGCAATAAATTATTGTTCTGATTAGATTTTTGTAAAAATGTCAAGAATATATGCAGTAGATTTTAAAAATAATTTAAAAACATGTTCATTTTGTTTTATTTAGATCAATTAGGATTTTCCTAGAGTTGGGCCCTTGGGAATTTTGAGATTCAGTAACTCTTAAGTTTGGAAACTCAAGGATTTATTGAGAGACAGAAAAGTCTCTCTGTTACTGTGTTCGCCCTTGCATAATTCCAGGATAGGGCAGGGAAGAAGGAGGACTGGCGTTTGAGCCCCCTGAAGTGAAGAATGCACTCTTCACAGAATATGAACAAATACTATTCGAAGCTCACTGCTCAAGTAAAGCACACTGAACGCTTACTAAAAGAACTGTGTGCACATGTAACTTGGCCAGAAGCTGCCATAATGGAAGTCATAGAGGTTTGCAGGTTGAAACATTCATAACCTAAAGCATTTCATAAGTTAGAGGTATTCTGATTTGGGAGTAGTTATACAGATTCTGATTGAGTGTTGACAGAGGTTTCTGTCCCACCCAGTCCCACAGCCGTTCAGTCCCAAAGAAACACACAAAGGGCTACATTAATTATAAACTGGTTGGCCTCTTAGCTCAAGCTTCTTATTAACTAACTTTTACGTCTCAGATTAACCCATAATTCTTGTCTGTGTTAGCCACGTGACTTGGTACCTTTTATTAGCGAGTCATTCTCATTTTGTTTCCTCTTCATCTGAGTGACGACTGCAGACTGAGCCTTTCCTCTTCCCAGAATTCTCCTATTCTGTTTGCCTTGCCTATACTTCCTGCCTGAATACTGCCCAATCAGCGTTTTTAAAAACCAATACAAGGGACAAATCTTTACAGGGAACAAGACCATTGTCCCACAGAAGCTGAACACCCCTCATCTGAAAAATTTAAATTCTGTTGACACAATGCTTAAAGTATTTGCAAGCTTGGAGTATTTACTTTTTCAGATGTTCAGTGAGAGCGAGATGCTCAATGTTATTTTTAAAATATTATTTCAGCATATCCAGTGTTTAATATATGTCATTTGTGCATCATTGATTCTATCACTCCACTCCCATTTTACAGATACAAAAGAGGTTTAGTTACCTGCTCTAAGCCATGGATCAGTATGGGGTGGATGCTCCTTAAAGCCAGGTGTGTGCATATTTTGAAGGACCTCACTTAAAATCGTGAATGTTAATTGAGGCTCTTGGAGGGGGAGCTTATGTATCTCTTAGCAGAATACAGAGAGGTTGTATGTGGTGGGAGCTCAGTAACTTAACTTTGCTTTGCTTATTAACAGCCCACAGTTTGGCAGACACCACTGCAGGTAACCGTAGATGCAGAGCAGGAGTTCACAGTTGCAACAACTGCTGCAGGTAACCGTAGAGGCAGACAGGAGTCTACAGTTGCAGTCCATGCTGCAGGTAACCGTAGAGGCAGACAGGAGTCTACAGTTGCAGTTCGTGCTGCAGGTAACTGTAGAGACAAGACAGGAGTCTACAGTTGCAGTCCATGCTGCAGGTAACCGTAGAGGCAGAGTTCTAGCAGAAATTTGGCTGTTGCTGGTGGGAAGTGACTGCTGGTGTTCAACTCCTCTTGGCTTTCCAGTGCTTTCAGTCTCTGACTGGCACTGGACCCTGGAATAATGACAGCCGCCAGTGGCTTCCCCTGTACACCTCTGCTGCCTTGGCCTGTCCTCCCTCCCTCTGCTGTCTTTTCAACCAGCACCATTACAGCCAAGTTAATGAGGTGCATGTGAGCCTCTGTTGATAAGATTGGAACTGATCCTCTGGGTCCCTGGGGCTCCAGAGGCTTTCTCCCAGAGCAGAGAGCTGTCCTATCCTGTGCTCCCTGAAGCTGGTTCCTGCCTGCCCCTTCGTATCTACCTCACAGTGCAAGGCAAGGGTCTGACCAGCTGGAGGGCCAGACGGCAGTCGGCTGCCCTCGTGTAGAAAGCCAAGCCTTTCAGGACACAGCCTTTTCTCCTCTGGCACGTTTATAGATTATTTTTCAAGTGACGTAAATTTAACCGAGTATTCCCACAGCAAAGCTCAGAGGTCACCTTCTGAGGTTCCTTGTTTACGTTGAATACTCAGTTTTATGCCACGCCGATCATCCAGTGGCCGATCATCCAGTGTCCAGCGAAGCAGCAAACATTGGGCCCATCCACAGAGAAGGAGGTGAGATGGTGTGCATTTTTCTTTACTGCCTAGGGAATTTTATTATGTTACCCTTCAACTGCTGCAGTGGGTCAGGAAAGTGAACTTAATGTTGGCGGTTTGGATTTTTTTTTTTAAAGCATCTTGGAAACAGCTACAGAGCTTGAGATCTGTTGTATTCTGTAACCGAGGCTCTGGAGGAAGAGAGAGAAGGCTATGGTATTTGGAATATTCAGTTATTCCACACAGAGCTGTTGCCACTCCCAATACATGTCTTTTAGTGGACAGAGGCAGATGGCAAGAGAAAGCTATCTCAATCAGAATGTTTTCCCCAACATGAACCTACAGACTGTTAGTGTCAGTAAGTGAGTGTTTAGGGGCTGTCTTCCATGGGACAGGATCCTGATAGATGTCAAGGGAGGAAAGAGATGAAAATGTGGGCTATGCCCTTCAGGCACCAAGGGCATGGCAATCGAGGACCCAGGCACCTTGTGGCAGAGGAAAGTAGTGAAAAGGCTGAAGTCACAGCTCCTAGATACGTGTTTAGTCCAGACCCTGTGGCCAGATGGGAAGAGAGGACTCTGGCATGGCGAGATCTAATTACTGGAGTCAGATGCTCAGGTGCGAGCTGCTGATTAGGAAAGCCCAGAGCACATGTGCTCTCAGGGGGCTGGCCAGGGTTAAAGACAGCGACAAAATAATTCTGGCAGCGAATTCAAACACTAACCAACTCTGTAAGCTGCAAATGTAGAGCTGGAGACTGGGCCTCCTTACAGCATAAAACGTGAAAACCGCAGTAGCTGTTACAAAACCCCAGTCTTCATGCTGGTTTCCCCATGCCATTCATGGGAGACGGATACCCATGAATAATGCCTTTTACAGGTTCTCCATTCTCCTGCCTGATGTGTCGGATAGACGCAGTCGTGAAAACAGTTGTTCTGTTGTGTGCATTGGTGGCTAAGAATTGTTTTATGTTTTAGCATCTTGCTGAGAGCTTTTATTTATCTATGTTCAGTTTCTCTGAAAATAAAACATGAGTGCAGTTTTTGGGACCTTCTTAGACATCACAACATCACTTCATTTTGCACATTTTGCACTCTACCGAGCTCTCCCCCATCCCCATTCCTTATGTGCAGCAGAGCTGTGCATTGTGTACATGTCTCCCAGCTGGGGAGCAGCACAGTCGTCACTCTTAGGGAAGAATGCTTCCCGAGGCTGTGGGGAACAGTAGGCCACACTGCCATCCCCACCTGCCCTTCTCATTTGGGGATGAGGCCACAACTTTATTCAGAGCCAAATTGATATCCTTCTGACGGAAGCATCTGGTTCTTTGGCAGCTCCACCAGAGTGATCTTGGTTGTTGGAGAGTTTCTCCAGCGTTTATCACACGGTTCTGATATTGAAGGGGTTCCTGGCATTTTAATGTCCCAGTTTCTGGGCATGAAAAATGTGGAAGAGCTGAAGTCTGTTTGCACTTGTAAAGCCTCTTTGAAGTTTTTAGGGATTAAAAGAAATCCTTCCCACTTAAGGAAACATTCTTCAGAGTTGCCTTTCACCTGTATTCGCAGGCAGATTTCCTCCTGCTTCCGTTCAGCACCCGCATGTCTAGTAGGTTTACACCAGAGAGAGCAGCCAGTAGGAACTGTATGGGAATGGCTCTTTAAAAACATCAGCTAAGAAACCGAAAGTTACATTTGAAACCTTTCTTCGTGTATGTGTTAAATGAAGTATTGGCTAAGCAACTCTGAGGGTCCAGGCAGTGTGTGTAGTTCATATACCCACCCAGGTTCTTCAAGTTTTTCCGCCTCAAACCTTAGAGTCGTCTTGGTGCAGGTGTATTAGAGCGTTCCTGTCACTCAAATAATTGTGGAGGCTAGATACTTACTTAACTCACAATTTTGTGAGCTGAAGGTCCAAACTGGATGGAACCAGCTCTGTCACTATCCCTCTAACTACATCCCATCTCAGAGCATGGGTCATACTGTGATCAAAGAGCACAGGTGAGTGGTTAGGGTCACATGATGAGGCAGGAAGCCAGGATGAGGACAGGGGAGGCTTCATTCTTTTCTTATAACCTCCTTAAGAGAAGTAACCATTTCGCTAGTCCTAGGAGAGCACTCCACTTCAGTTCTGCACGCTGCCAGTGACCTCATCACCCTCAGTAGGCCCCACCTCTTAGGACCCCCTCCCCACCTCTCACCACCGTTCTTCTAACAAATACGCCCATGAGGAGCACCTAGACCATGTCCAAAGCACAGCACAAGGTCTGTGTTTTGTCTTGGATTCAGTGAGTTTTCCTGTTTCTCCAGATCCCATCATCTAACCATCATTTCTGTGTCGCTTGCCTGTTTGTCCATTAATATCCTAATCGTTTGATGCCTCCACAGGGGTCTGCACCGTGTCTGCAGATTGCTTCATCTACAGTAGCTTATGTACCACATGAGCACCGTGTTCCCATTGTATGTCAGTCACGGTTTCAGACACAGCGGTGGAAGTGAATGGTGTTCTTATGTGTTGGTGGCCAGATGATCCCTCAGAAGCAGAGTGCTTCCCACTGGAATGTATTTGTGCTGTAAAGAAAAATGAGATGGGAGATGAGGGCATGACAGAGATTGATGGCAGGTGCAGGCCAGCACTCACTGGGGTGGCCAGGGAGGCCCATTGGCAGGGTGACATTTGACCTGAGATTGGAGAAGTGAGCCACACAGAGGTTTGGGTGAAAAGCCTTGGAAACAAAAGAAACAGCAGGGACAAGGGCTGTTCAAGAGACGAAGAACAAAGAAGGAAGGCCAGCATGGCAGGGCAGTATGAGCTATGGTGGATCGGGGGTGGGGTGAGGTGCTGAGGTTGTAGGATGAGGAGTGGGTAGCAGGACAGTGTAGGGGCCTAGCAGGTGATAGTGATGAGTGTGACATCAATTCTCGATGCAGAGGGAAGCCATGGGGAGTGTAAAGCATGGGAAGAATATGATGTCATTAACACGGCAGGGTTATTCAGTAAATATGATGGTCATAGTATTGAAAGTCTGCATGTAATTCTGTGTAATAGTAGCCTGTGTACTTGCTGTGGTGTAAATATCCTTTCTATGTGTTTGTTTGAAGGCTGAAAGAAATGTTTTATGCAAAATGCACCATTGGATTGTGTGCGTCTGTGTTTCTACCTGCTTAATACTCATCATTTGGAGAAGAAATATGCAGCTTTAGCCACGTGTGGGCATAAATTGTTCATTGGAGTAGGGCATGCCAATTTCAGCTAAGGTCTCTTCTTAATTTTGATTGTGCATCCCTTGTGGTTACATGTCAAAATATGACACATCAGCATGGGCTGGATTTAATGAATAGGAAACCATGGGATTTATATGATTTAGGGGCATGAGGGGGGTTTTGTAATGCCAGTTCCAAAGATAAGTGGCACAGAGGTTATTTGATTAATTAGACATGCACAAACTCTCACTTCAGCTTCCTGCCCATTGTCTGAACACTAAACACTGCAGATTTGGTGACTCTGCACTCCAGAATTAAAATCCAGGGACTTCCTTTGCCATTACCAGAATAGCTATTTATTTAGCATGATGTCTTTAAGGTAAACTTTGATAGTGCCCTGCATATGTATTCTTTTTTATATGTATGTGATCTCTTCTAATGCATGCATCAAAGGCCCTGCTTCCCAGAGTTCACAACCCTTTGTGGTAAGGTCCATCGTCAGAAGTTTCTATAGAATGTACTACCATGTTTGTGGACTTGGAACTTATTTAGGAGACAGAACACCTTTGTGAGATATGTCTCACAGAGCCGTCAATCACATTCAACTTTGACCTTTGTGAGGTTATACACATTTGCACAGTTGGTTTCTTTGAGAAGATCTAGAGGTCTGGATTGGCTTAACTGTTAGACGAGGAAGAGAGGAGCATGCAGTACCATTGGTGACTGGACAGGGCTGGCAGTGAGCCTCTGCCACCTGGACCACAGGAACATTGAGATACGTGAAGGGTATTTACTTTTCTCCTCCAGGGAGTGGCTCCCAGTTAGTAATCCAGACCCTTTCACCCCACTAGGGAGAACCACCACTCCAAACACTACACCTTGGAGACTCTGAAGGGAGTTAATGATAAGGTTTAACAATAGTTGTAACAAAGTCAACTCTGGCAGAACCTGATCTACAGATTTTAATGTTTTATCACTGATGTCAATTTTTCTTGTGTTGTCTAGCAGAATTAAACAACTCCTTTACATAAATTCTATTTCACAGTGACAGGGTAATGACTTGCCTTTCTCCAAAAGATATACAGGGCAGGTGTGACTGTGCCCACTTCACAGTTATGGACACTGACCATGTTTCTGTTGGTAGGAATCTAGCAAGTTGTGGTCCTGAGTCCCAACATGGATATGCTGCCACCATAACTATTGCTTGTGGAAGGAGCTGCTGAATGCAACTGTCTGAAAAGTTGAGCTCACTCTAGTTTTACAGTCTTGGACAGAGGCCTAGGAAGTATGTATTATTCTAGAGACATTTTTCCTGCTTGCATATCTGTATAGCAGAAGAGGGCATCTGATTACTTTTATAGATGGTTGTGAGCTGTCATGTGGGTGCTGGGAATTAAGCCCAGGACCTCCGGTGCTCTTATCTGCTGATCCGTCTCTCCAACCCCTCTTGCAGCGTTTTCATTTCTCCCATCGTTGATCATACTGTGTTCTTGGACTTGTGGGCTCTCTGAGTCTTGTATATGGTGCTGTGGTCTCCAGGAGCTGTTGGAAGGACAAGAGTAAAAATAATCACACCCCTATGGCTGTCTTTCTGGAGTAGAACAATGCTGTAGCTTGGGTATTTGGGGGTCTTCCTTTTTGTAGTGCACTGTGTGGGGACATGTTTCTAAGAAAATGGCAGTCTGATTGGGTAGGCTGTAAGGAGTAATTGCCACAGTACTTAAAAAACACTGGGCATCTAGAAGGTGTGAATGACTATAGGCTTAGAAAGGTCCAACAAGAAAAATAGGATAGATGAGCATACGGGTGAGAAGATTGTGAAATGGGGATAATTGTGTCATGATGGTGTCTGACCCCTCAGAAAGAAGCCATGGCACAGCATTTGGATTTTTGTGGCTCGGGGTGCTTATCAGATGTTCATCAGGCAGAGGTCGAGAGACCGTATGGGAGATGTCTAAGAAGTAGAATGGTGAAGGTGGAAATGAATTTCTCATATGTTCACCCAGTGTCTTGTAGGGAAGTCATCAAGTGTTGTGGAGAAGCAAGATGATGTGCCTCCATCCTAGAGAGAAAATAAGAACAGCTTTAGTGTATGGGAGGGCAGGCTGCTGCTTGAGGGCTCGCTATGGAGGAGAGACAGCTGGTGTTTTAACTGGAGTCAGGTGAGCAGAGACCCATGAGTGCTGTACGCCGGGAGCAGTCTCTGGAGTTCTAGCTATGGACACACAACAGGAGTGTTTGGGGAGAGTCAGGGGGTTCCATGTCATGCGAAGTATCCAGTCATCAAATCTGGCGGAAATCCCTTGAAAGAACATGAATTTGACAGGAACTATGCTAGGAAGCGATTGTAGATTTTTTTTAAAGTGTGTGTGTGTGTGTGTGTGTGTGGTATCTGCTTGTCTGTCCGGTGCTCGGCAGTAGGTTCCTCCAGAACTTGGAGTTACAGGCAGTTGAGAGCTGCTTGACAGGATGAGTGAGAATTGAGCCCAAGTTCTTCGCAATAGCACAAGTGCCCTTAGTGCCGAGCTTTCTCTCTAGCACCCAGCATAGATTTTTGAACAGGAAAGTGAAGGTGGTATTTCATTTACCCAATTATACATTTAAAAACAGCTGTAAAGTTGTTTTTCTCATTATAAGAGTAAAATAAATTGATTTCAGAAAAATTCAAAAGCAGAAAAAAAATCCAAAACACCAGCTCCACCCCAATTAAGCAAGAAAAGAAACAGGCTGCATTCTCCTGTCCCAAAGATACAGATTAAGCCACTGACATTTTGTTCCATGGTGGACTTCCCCCATGTAAATGTATGTCCTGGTGACAGTCACAGGAGTTGTTGGGACTGGTCCCAATCTCTGTACCCCCAACTGTAAGGTATGTGCTGCCTTTCATTCCCATTCCCTAGTGTTTGTAAAGTACGTAGGAAGTAAGTCAAAACCGTCTTTGTGTTTCTAGCTCCCAAAATGGTCGAGATTGTTTCCTCTGTTTTGTGACTTTCTGTAAAGGCTCTTTGCTTCGTCCAGCTTTACAGATAGGTGTCTGTGTGTTACCAGGGGGCGGGGGTATTGATATTTCTGGGTTTTCTTTTCAGGTTTAGAACAATGTGAGACATGGTATTGATTCTGTAATCCTGGAGAGAATGAGCTAAGGGAATAAATAGGTTGTTTTGTTTTCATCTGTGGACAAGAAGCAGCTCCCTTGTCATGGTGGAAAAGCAGACAGGAGACGTGCCCATCTCTGCTGAGACATCCCTGGGCCCTGAACTGGTCTGTCTGTCTGTCCCTCTCTCTCTCTTTCTCTCTCTCTCCCTCTGCCTTTGTTGCTCTTTCATCTTGGTATTTTCCTTTTGTCCTTTGTGGCTTGATGAGGACTTTCCAAATGAGAAGACAAAGACAAAGCTTTTCTGATTTGAAGCATTGACTTAGAAAGTTTTTCTTTTACTTGTATAATTATGATATCTATAGAGTCCCAATTCATATAATTACCAAGAAAAACAAACCCATAAAACCCTTTAAAGTTGTTTTTGAGAGCATTGTTTTTGACCTTTTTATGTAGCTGTCCTCTGTCCTACCCCCTTCCTCATTACTTTCTCCCTCCCCCCTCCTTCCCTTCCTTTCCTTTCTTTCCCATCCCCTCTGACATGCACACAGACATAGTTATGTTGTACTTCAGAATGTTGCCAGCCATGCTCTCATGCATGTGGTGGTCCCATAAGATTGCATTGTCTGGTGACGTGGTAGCTGCCTTGGTTTTTGTGCCCTCTATGATGCTCACAGTGACAGAATTGCCTAACGATGCATTTCTAAGAATGTATCTCCATTGTTAAGCAGCACATGACTCTCTGTATGTGAAATGTGTATGGTCAGGTTTGATACTTTCTCCTATGTATGGATTATACTTGTAGAGTTTTGAATCTTGAATTTAATTTATCACTAGGTATTACATTTGCTCTGAGAACAGATTTCTAATATTCAACTTGTTTAGCCGTCCTGTTGAGTTTCCTTTCCTAGTATTCTGATGGTTACATGAGCATGTGCTGTGCTGAGTGCTTTCATCAGAAGGTATTGCATATACTGCTGACGGTTTCTTTAGTTCTTCTGAAATGCATTTTACGTGTACGTTGTTTTGCCTGCATGTATGTCTGCGTACCACCTATGTGCCTGGTGCCTTCTGAGGACGCAAGATGACTTTGGATTGCCTAGAACTGGAGTTACAGATGTTTGTGAACCTCTGAGTGGACCAGGAAATCAAGTCCTCCTTCTCTGGAAGAGCAGCCCATCCTCTTGACCGATGAGCCATCTCTCTATCTCCCTTTAGAAAATTCTTACAGATGAAAGTATTGATTGGAAGTTGTGAACTTTTATAGAGTTTTTTGATAAATTGTGAAATTTCTCTTCAGATAGATTTATTCATTTTGGAACCAGAAGGAACATATACAATTTCTTCCTAGAATAATCTAGATTGAGGGCCATGATTTTTAGTTATTTACTTGCCTGCTAGGAAAATGATAATTTCCGTTTGCAATTTTCTGTTTTTGTATCAATGACGAGCCTCACCTCTTTCTCTCTCTTTCCACTCATGCCCTAACTCCAGCTTGTAATTGTACATGTTTATTATCTTTATGTATATTAATACCATAACTCTACCTCTTCTGTATTACATATTTTTCCTCAGTTTATCTCTTTGTGTATCTCCTTTTAGACAAGGTTTCATGTAGCCTAGGATGGCCTCAAAGGCATAGACAGTGAAGCCAAAGATGGCTTTGAACTCCTGACCCTTTTGCCTCAGGCTTCCCAGTGGTAAAATGCCAGTTATAAATGATTATGCCAAGTTTACTGTTGGTTTTTTAACTTTGTGGTAGTGTTTTGATGTATAGAAGAATATATTTCTGTTCTCTTTCATTGCTTTAATAACTAGGAAGACCTCTGTTTTTTTTCTTGTTTTATGGGTTTATTTAGAAATCATGATTCTTTAATTCAATGAGTTGAAATAATTTATTTTTAATATAAGAAAAGATGAAAATGTATTTTCCTTGAATATTTTTCCCTGTCTTGGTTTCTTGGTTTGGTCTTTGGTGTTTTTGTGTGTGTGTGTGTGTGTGTGTGTGTGTGTGTGTGTTTGTTTTGAGACAGGGTTTCTCTGTGTTACAGTCCTAGTTGTCCTGGAACTCTCTTTATAGACCCGCTTGGCCTTGAACTCAGAGAGATCCACCTGCCTCTTCTTCCCCGTTGCTAGTATTAAAGACATGTGCCGCCATGCCCAACTGTCTTTCC
The DNA here is from genome assembly GCA_001685095.1 of Ellobius talpinus. Taxonomy (NCBI): domain Eukaryota; kingdom Metazoa; phylum Chordata; class Mammalia; order Rodentia; family Cricetidae; genus Ellobius; species Ellobius talpinus. The sequence goes on from LOJH01001683.1 coordinate 43,137, forward strand.
TTAATATTTTATCTATTATTTCATAACCACATAGTGAGCATATTGAAAACCTTATTTTCTTCATCTTGTCCTAATATCATGAAGTTATGCATTAGAAGAGCTGAAGAGGCACTAATGTGCTATGATCACATGGGGGCAGTTCTATGGCTACTAAATGTGGGGGCTGGGGAAAACCAGTATAGGTCAGATCCTTAAGACCCCGTGTGACCTGAAGGTAAGAGGGAGACAGTTGCCAGGGCAGAGTGTGATAAAGTGTAGTAGGAGGCCACTTGTTTCCTGTCCACCCAGACTCCTGAAATAATCACACAGAAACTATTAATTAAATCACTGCTTGGCCTATTAGCTCTAACTTCTATTGGCTAGCTTTTACATCTTAATTTAACCCATTTCCATTATTTTATATTTTACCATGAGGATCATGGCAGTCCATCTCAGGTGGCGGCTCCATGGCTTCTCCCTGACTCTGCCTTCTTTCTCCCAGCATTCAGCCTAGCTTTCCCTGCCTAAGTTCTACCTTGCTATA